>JASSUY010014108.1:3469-31850 GCA_032466535.1 Forpus xanthops
TTCTAGCAAATTATCCAAAAATTTCCCTCTTTCCCCACACAAATAATAATGTCTAGAGCTTCCAAAGTACAGATTACATTTGGCTCTTGAAGATGCTGATGAAAATCCCTGCCCGTTTAAAAAAAAATAGCTATTATGCATGCAGGGCAAAAATAGTAGCTAATTTTCTACTGTTAGAGCAAAAGGCATAATTTGTCTTATCCTTTCTCTAGGAAAATTATTCAGAAAAAAAATTTTGAAGAATTCCTTTCTCATGTAAAAAGTCGAGACTACTGCAAGCCTTAGAGTTCTATCATAAAACCTGACCAGATGCAATTTATTTAAAAAGGTCATGATAATTCAGCAAGTAAATGGCACATAGTAATCATGAGCTAGCCAGTACAAGTCATATTTTACAGAGAAGATTATACGTATCAGAAGAATGAAGTATGTGTATTCATTTCAGCAATTCTGGTGCTATCTGCAGCTAGAGCAACTGAAACTGCATGACGAAGGACCTCTAAAAGTACTTGATCAACAACAAGCTTTCCTATTTTATTTGAAGAATTACAATTTTCAGACAGAGTCAGATTTAGCCTACTTAAGCTTAGTTTACATATATTAACATGCATTACAAATGCAATTTTGACAAAGTTAAAGCACCATGCTTCTTCACATCGCCTCTGAAAGATTAAAAATAACAGAAACCTAAGCACAGTACTGAATAACGTAGTCCCACAGAACAATGTTTTCTAGCACTTTTTTGACCAAAGTGAACAGCAATGAGAACAATGTAACAAGGAAGTTCACTATAATGAAAATAACCTGTGAACCAGTTGAACTGTTGAACAAAAGCTACTAGTAGATACAAAAACATCTGAAATAGGAGAAAGTAGCTTCACCAAACCAAAAGAAAGTTCTTACCCTTAAGCTCAGAATTCCAAGAGATCAATGGAATCACAATGGTAACCTACATTTATTTATTTAGTAAAAACCAGGTCAGCTTATTCTATATATAATGCTGTAGATAAACAAGTCAAACAGATTACTTTTCTAAAGAAAAAGAATAAAGCATAAAGACTTCAGAGTTATTAATTCCTACTGTTTGGTGAAACTGCTGTATTAGATTTCAGGGTTAGCTTAAGCTTCTGAAGCCTTTGAAAAACCTGCATGTTGGATCACAGCAGTTTAAGAAGAAAAAAGCAATTTTAAATAAGATATATAAACATTTTCTAGCTACAGATAATTTTACAGAACGTCAAACTGTCTTTAGTAGACTTTTTATAAGTTTTTTTTTTTCTAATTCATGACTATAGTGCCTAACTTTAAAGAACTCATAGGCACAAGGTACTTATTAGCTAACATTTTTTCTTGTTACATTACAGAAAGGTACCATGAATTATTTTTTCCTAACACATACCCACCTGCTATTTATTAGCATGTTTATCATTCCTGCTCTCAGAGCTCCTTGTGGCTTATATCTATGGCAAAAAGCTCTAGGAAAACTCTATTGGTAAAAGACAATAATTCATAATGTTCCCAATATGCCAATAGTGATATTTTACCTAGTCTTCCAAATAAGCTAAATGTTTGGGCTTTAGCCTAGACAGTGTAAAATGCCAATCTTAGCATGACCTTCAGAGGATGAAAAACATAACTTGAAAGTCTGTCTTACTGCTAACAAACTAAAATTAAGTCTTATGGAAAACTACTGATCAACAGATTTTTGGCAGCTACTCCAACAATTTTGGAAGGCATAATTATTTTCCAGAAGCAACTAATTTTATGGCAGATCATCATAAAAAACGCAGCAGATAACTAAGAAATATAGAGGGAAATGAGAAATATTATCAGAATCATAGAAGAGTTAAGCTTTCTTCCTCAAGCAGCGGAAAGATGCAACTGTCCTTTGATAAAATGCAATGCATAGCAACCTACATAACCTATCACATTACCTTCTCAGTATCCACAGAGTCTTCTTCAATTTCAGGAGCTAAGTAAAATACATCACATGATTCTAAATGAGAAAAGAAACAAGAAACAAAATGTCAGATATTTGCTTTCTTCTCCACTCAGCCCCAAAAGAAATAAAAGCAGAGCACACAATGTATTAGTTTACCTTCAGCTTTTGGAGCAGCAAAGAGGATACTTCCATGGCAGTCAATCAGCACAGAGTCCAAACATAACACCACTGCAAAACAAGACACAAAAGGGCAAGGCACAATAAATATCTATCTTGTAACTATGTGACAATAATGCAAATAAATAATATGCAGTGACAGCAATCACCCTATGACAAATGATGCTTTAAATAACATTAATGCTAGAATAGACACCACCCAATAATACATCACACAAGATAAAACAGCTAAAGCTGAAAACCAAAGGGCTGCAGTAAGTTTTCTGTGCCTCCCTATCCAATTGCTTATATTCAGTTAAATCAAGAAAAATAAAAGGCAGGGGCTGGCAGTGGGAACCTCTGCTCTATTTATCAGACAGATTGGTTATTAGCATAAGCTAAACCAACATTCAGAATGCCTACGGAAATTTAGGATGGTCTTCTCCCAAGTTACATATAACACATTCCAATTCTCCCAAAGGACAGTTCCCCATTCCTCTCTCTGAAGTTGACTTCTGATAATTCTCCTATAAACTGAAGCATAGGGAATGTGGAGGGAGTAATGCCATGTCAAGATCCTGAGTGCTTTAAACTAATGAAGCTCTATATTATCAAAAAATACATCAGGAAGCATTTGTCACAAAGAAGTCCAGGCAACAGAGGAAGTTTTACATTTACATATACAGCAAACTTATTTCTTCCTGCTTTCAAGTTGCAAGTCCCAAGTGCTTAACAGTCACAGTACAATTTCTCCATCCTCGGAATTCTGAACACAAAATCTGTTTCACAGCTTGAAGTCATAATGATTTGTTTCCCCGTCAAAAGAATAAAGAGAAAACATTCCTCTATATATGGGAGATAACTCCAAATTGAGTAAAAACTCTAACTCACAATTTAAGAGAATGAAATTAGAAACACGGCTTATTAAATTTTCTGTACATAAAAATCAAAGTTGAGATATTAAGAGTTATTAAGACAATAAAGAAAACAATGCAGTAAGCATGAAAAACTAAGCAAATATTTTAATATAATTAAGACTATACCTGGATAATCTCCACAAGTCTGCAGAGTACATAAACACTCATGACATAATGCCCAGAGTTCATGGTCTTTCAAAGGTTTACCATACCAGGTCAACAGGATTTTTAGAGAGATGGACTGAAATAAAAGGAGTGAGGATGCAACAAGTTATTAAGAATTATCAGAAACAAAAAATGTTTACTGATGCAATGAAAAAGCAAATCTTAATATACAACACACTCACCTAAAAAGCATTAAGGTATTAATTGCACCTGCCAGCAATGAACTGATAATTCTTCTTATTTAAAGTATTATCTATATAATTATACTAGTATTATTTGTTATTTAAAGTGTTATATATATAACACTTCTTATTGAAAAAACATTGCACAGTTAGCTAGCAGTGTAGATGAACCAGTAGTTCCTTAATCATGTAACAAAAGTAGAATTCAAGTGAGATTCCAGCCACAATAAAAGCATTTCAGTAAAAATTAGCTGTTTGGAAGCTCTTTCTTGTCATACTAAAGGAAAGACTCTTACAATGTTAAAGATGACAATTAATTAGAGATGACACCTAGACTTAAAAATATAAAAATCCAAGTGATCATCACCAACAAAAAAATCCCACATTTAAACCCTGATTTACCCTGACAGTTTCATTACACATCTTACCTTAAAGACTTCATCAACATTTGTTGTTATTCTGTGAAAGATGTTAACAATATTGACAGAATTAATGACTGGTTTATTTGAAGTCCAAGCATGTTGTTCTGCTTTTAATTACTGGCTGCTCAATTTGTAGCAACATAATTTCTTTTTCTGGACATCAATTTAGCTTTTGATACCTGGCATCATATATTTATGCAACAAATCCTGCTTCATAGAAACTTACTGTTCTACAGAGAATCCATTTTTCAATTTCTTTTTTGGAGAGGTGAATATAAGAATTTGAAATTCACAGTATAGTGCAGACACCTTCCCAATCAAGCTGCGCTAATGGAAGAGCTTATTGCTACTAGTGTCTCTTAATGCCAGTTGGACCTTATGATCTCCATCAACCAAAGGAACAGTAAAAGACCCACAGTAGGCAGACACGTCTGGGTTAGAACCGACACACACCAACTATTTTTAAAAACAGCACAGCACATTTTCTGTTGCTTATGCAGCCCAAAGATAGTAAGCTATCTGAAAATGTCAACTTTTGGCCACACTGGGGAAAAGAACTACTAGAAGCAATTCAGAATTAACTCTGGAGGAAAAAGAAGAAAAAAACTCCCAACAAAACAAAAATGGAGCACAGGAGACAAAGATTAAAGCCTCTGAACTGTTCTGTTGTTTTTACAGACACTTATATTACAATCAATCTTTGTAAAATCTAAACAGACTGAGGGTCTCGCTCACACACAATGGCAGTTCATTACCTTTGGCACATCAGTCCCTGCATTGCCATTTAATGCAGTTAATTTTCCATTATCCTGTCTATGAAACACCCATTAGGGAGGCACTACTTGGATTTTAGTGTAAAATACATAATGAACGGACTACTGCATTAACTTTCAAGACTGACAAACAGAAACAGCTTCCTTGCGACCTATGGGAAGGAGAAAAAGAACCACATTTCTGCAGCTGAAACTTTATTGGTACTTCTTACCAGAAGACCTTTTCAAGGAATGTAATACTTCAGGCTCATATTGTTTAAAAACCCCTTGAGGGTGATGCAGATAAACCATAATTTTTTAACAAGATGTGCGAAACACACCTTTTGATTTACTTCAAATGTTTTATATTTTGCCTACCTCCAACTTACATAAAATTAGTTTGGTGTTTTTATTCTCTTCTCCTCTACTGTGACACATAAAAAAAATTAGTAAAAATTAGTAAAATTCTTTCATCAATGTGTTCCTTCATTATATCTAGACAAGTAAGCTCTTGAAGTGTCTGATAAAAAGACATCAATCACACAGCAGGAAGGAAAAGGACAGACAGAAGAATTAGACTACAGAATATTCAAGATAAAGCTTCATACTTCACTGATTACTGTCTCTGACCAGTGCTGCATTCCCTGCTCCACAGCACCCTAGTTCTCATGTACATCAAGTGTCTTTGCTCACAGACACCTTACAATGAAAGAAACAGAGAAATTTTCAAATTCACCCTGCACAGCTGACATGAGAGAAATCAAAATAGAAATTCTACAGGCTGACTTGAACATTACAAAGGTTTTGGGAATATTTTTGTAGTAAGTACACACCCCTGCTATATGTGTTTCTGAAAGAGAATCCCTCCTCTTGAAGTTTATGTTCCTAGAGGCTCTAAAAGTTGTAGCAGAGAAAGATGGATGTCCTCTATTCCATAAACAAATCACCTCTCACTTCAGGGCAAGGTGATGAATGGCTAGCTAGGGGGAAGAACCACCTCTCATTAAATTGGAGACTGAAGTTAGTTGTACAGCAGAAAGCTGAAGGGTATTTCCCATCACTTCTGAGATGATACCCAAGTCCTCTAGAGGAAGAAAGAAATGACAGAAAGAAATTTAAGCAGAGCAGAAAAGTGGGAACAAGCTTTGAGAGGAGCAACAAAATCTTATGATAAGAAAAAAGGAAGTGCCAATGATAGATAACAAAATAGAAGATGAAAAAGCACCAGAAAAAGTCTGTTTCAGAAGGAAAAACGATGCAGGAAAAGCAAATCTTAGCAGAAGTGAGAATCATTCCATTCACAGGATGGCCAAATTAACCTGAGTCAGGAAAAAAAAAGAATGCAGTTGCAGGTTGGTGAACTTCATTTAAATGTACACCCTTATCATTTCTGTCTGCCAAGCATCCTAAAGAATGAGCTTCAAACGTTAATACTGCTAGCTAGTTGTTTCTCCCGTGATACTAATAGGTAACTGCATTGGCATTATCTCTTATTATAATTCAAGTCTCACCCAACCTTGACCATATCAAAAGATTATTTTCATTCTTGAAAATGAAACAAAATGCAAAAAAAAAAAAAAAAAACAACAAAAACCCCAAGAAAAAAAAGCCACAGCCCCCTCCCCCAAAACCAGCCAAATAAAAAAAAAACAACAATCAAACAACCCAAAACCAAATCCACACACAAAAATCCCAACAAAGAACAACCCAAGAAGGTAACTCTTCTAGTGTTCTAATTATTTAAACTGCTCACCTTCCTACACCAGTAAGAGAATTCTGGAAGACTTCATCTGAAGACTGAGGGTTCAGACCTGCTGGGGACTTGTTCTAACACTTTATAAAAGTTGCATGATAAGACATGTTTCATCATACATTTACAGATGTGATGAAAAATGTGTGCAGTCTGGTTAAAATAGTTTCCACAGAAAAATAATACACTTTTCAACCTCAGGTTATGAGGCAACTTTTATTTAAGCCTCAAACCTCAAAGGTATTTAACACAGTGCACATTCAAATCCCACTGAACTTCTGTGTGTTCCAGTAAACACTTAAGTGCAAAGTTTTCTTATTTAGGCATGTCTGATGTTTGGTTGCTATGTTTAGGTATTTCCTACATGCAATTCTCTGACTCACAGCTATTACTATTCCCTACAACTTCAAAAATCCTCACTCAACCACCAAGAAAATAAACAACAAACTGAAACACTGGAAAAACATATGATTAAATTTTTTTAGTCAAACCATATGTAGCATGCACTGTTCATTAACCATCTGTTCAAACATTTTAGCAAAGCAAGCTCAAGACAACTGTTCAGCATCCATAATGCCTCAAATGCACTTCGTTTAAAGCATTGTTATTTTAATACTGATATTCAAACATTTGTTATTATATTAGCACCAGTGGAATTGCAAAGAGCAAACAAAACTATAATCCAGTGCCTCTTCCTGAATTTTTTTCTGTGTGCTTAAACTGACCTTTACGTAACAGAAATTGGATAACCCAGTTTTAAGTAAGAAAGTTTTTTTATAGCAGTTTTTTTTTTTTTTAAAAAAAAAGCCAAATGACTGATTATTGCCTACAGCTACAAACTGGTGACATTTTGTTTTATGCCAAAAAGATCACTTTTTAAGCCTCACTTGTTTTATCTGGGTTTTTTTTTTTTTGGCGTTTGTTTTTTTTTTCCCCCTCCCCTCACAATAGTGGTGTTTAGCTCTTCAGTTCATTTAACAGATCTTTTATTTCATTGTGGGTACCAGAACTGTAAAACCAAAACTTTTTAAGAAAAGTCTTATATATTCAGACTATGCCAATGTACTATATTTTATGAATATAATGCTGGCGTGTTTTAAACAGCCAAAGCAAGCAGGATGTATCATTTTTCTTAATAAATACTGTTTCGGGAATTGACAACTTCTTTCTTTCAAGTGTTATTTCCCCAGTGTTCAAGTGCCATTCTCCAGCTGCATGGCTTTTCACTTCTCTCACGCTTGACTGGATATGGAAACCAACAGAAAATGAATGTGTATATGCCAGGTTCCTATCAACCCTTCTCATGTAAAGGCCATAGCATTTGAATCACAGATTAACATTCAAAACCATTAGAGATGAGACACACCTGATTGGAATGAAACTGGTTAGAGAAATAAAAGATCCCCACTCAAGCTTGAAGTGAAAAATATTTATTTATGCATGCAAAACTATAAAAATTACTAGGAAAACCCTCACAAGATACATTGCAGTAGCCAGACAAAAGCAAGAGAGTACTTTTAGTAATGCTTACTAGTAGTAAAGCACACAACATTAGGAAGCAGTGTTGTATTAGAAAAATACTGTCCACTGGAGAAGTATTGACAGGCAAGAAAAACTGTCTGTTCTCCAGAGTAGACAAGGTTGATCTTCAACCGGATGGGACTGATATTGCATTTCTCTAAAGAAGAAATATTTAAAGAGATGCTAGTGGTACTACTTCAAGAGTTCTATTTGTGGCAATCATGCTTATCTCTTACAGAAAAGTAGTGAAAGAGCAGCACTGTAAGTCTGAGGCGTTTTTTATTTAGCCCAGAAGATAAAAATCACATTAGCTGGGGCTTCACACTTTTTGTGCCTTTGCAGTAAATGAAAAAACTCTCAGACTCAAGTTATACCTTCTTAAAATCAAAATAACCAAACCCCACACATATATTTTTAGGCATTTGGTAAAATTCTGGCACAGGGAAATTAAATGAAAAGTATTTTGAAGGAGACATCAGCTGCAACTTTTCACATAAGGGATAGCACAGTATGGCTTTATTTTTGCAATAGTCAGAAGGTAAGACAGAGGCAGAAACTGCTGTTTCAGAAGCCTGAGGAATAACGTTTGTTGTCCAAAAGAAGAAAAAGCAGCTGAAAACATTAACACCCCTCCCCTTTCCTCTAAGACAACTTAAAAAAGAGTCTGCCATACCCTACTTCTACCAAGAGCCTACTTACTTAGAAGAAAAATTCTGTTCAAGCTGAAAAAAGCATTTTATTTAAATTGATGGTGAAGCAGTTGAGGGGAATTTCAGAAGGATGTCAAGAACCTGAAAAGACATTTTTGTTTACTTTTCCATGTGCCAATCTCAAGTGCAGCTGCAGGAAAAGGAAATGGGTCATTTTTTACATCTTTTAAACCATGCAAGAATTTTAGAAAACTTTAATTCGGAGGAAGGGTTTTCTTAAAAGTATCTTCATGTACCCAGACTTAAATTGCTGTCCAGCAATCCAACAAGGACAGAATACAGGTGTTATTTCAACAGATTTTTTCCTACTTAAAGAAGGACTCCTATCACTACACTCAGTTTAAGCGATGACAGTTTATATACCAAACCTCCCTAGTTAACACAGAAGCTTAAGTAAGCCCACTTCCACCTCAAGGCATGTGACTTCAGTACGGTACCTTTATTTCTTGGAATTAAAACCCCCCAAAACAACCAAACCAAAATCAAAACACAAACACAAAATAAAACAAAAATCCAAACCAGCTGCAGTAGGGTTTTATAGTGGTTTGATAACCTTAACCTAGCCGTCTTCTCCATGAAAAATAAACATGCAAGATAACTTTTAGGTTTATACAGTTTTGCATAAAGCCATAAAAACTCAACTCCGAGAAAGACTTGTACTTCAGATGACATTTTTTTCTGTTGCTTGAATACTAAGACATATCTAGATTTCTGTTTACTAATAAGCTTTCTCACAAGACGTCAGTGACTGAAATTACTATGACCATTGCTAGAAACACACATACATCTACCAAATGAAGAGGTTCACATAAACCCAGAGTAGCAAGTGACACAGGAAAAGCAGAAGACTTTGGACTCTTCTGAGCATGTTAGGTTGCATAGTTCAGAGCAGGAAGAGAGAAAAAAAAAAAGTGGAAAAAAAAGAAGTGTCTACAGTATATGTATCTTTTCTCAGAGTCTGAAGTATGCACCAGCAGGATTTAAGAATTAAATAAAGGATTCAATATGCATACAGTAAGTAATTCCCTCAGAGATCAAAACCATGCCATGTGGTACTTATCCATATTTACTATCCTCCTGCACTATGAGTTCAGTAAGTGTACATACTATTGAGAGAAGAGACAGGAAAGGGATATAAAAATCATTTAAGACTGAATCTTCAATGTTGAATTGATTTTTTTTTTTTTTGTTTTTTTTTTTTAGGTATGATGAACCAAAGGCTATGGTGAACACACTTGATAGCCCTAGGTCACTACTCCAGTGGATGTGTTCAGGTAAGGTGAAAAGAGGGTTGGATGCAGACTGAAAATAACCTTAGGTGCCACTGCATGGGAGGGCTGGGAGACTGGCTTTTAGGCAAGGAGAACCAGGGTGAGTTGACAGTAAACAAGTAAGGAGAAAAACTCAGTATCTTCATAATTTTTGGAAATGAACTATTTGAAGTTTGTGCTGCTCATTTTTATCAAGTCACAGCAAGGCTGGACTGTCATCAAGGCTGGCATCAATCACCTGCATTTTTGGCCAGTAGCTTTCCTATCATACAGCTTGTTTACCTCTCTTTGAGTGTGGCACAACAGAAAACCATCTAGTCAGAGACCAAACTTGTCCACCCTGAGAATATGTAACTTGAGCAGAGAAGAGACTACACTGCAACTATCTATCAACAAATTCAAGTAGACTATCAACTCTCCTTCTTTGTGTTTGACTATTTATAAAGGTGAAATGCTTGAGACAACATATCCATCATATTGTGCACATATTTAAATTCTATCATGACATATACATAACAAACACAGAAGTAGTAATTTAAGAACACAGAACAGATACAGATATGTACAATTTTTCAAAAACTTAAATGTACACATAGATTAAGAAGAAGAAATAAAAAAAGTGGAGTCTTTTCACCTCCTGAAGCAGATGGGATATTGCCATTGATTTCAATGAGGTCATGCTCACAGTCAAGAACTCTGCAATTTTTATAAGCACCTGGGATGCCCACTGCGAGGTAGTGAACTTTATGCACTGACAGTTAACAAATTGCTAAAAGTTTACATGTGCTTTGGTAACATTCTCTTACAAATGTAACCAACTTTTAAGTATGCTGCTCTAACACGCTAGCACATATACTCCATTTGTAAGAAAAAAAATTGAGATCAAAGTTGATTTTGCACAGCATAATTTTCACTGTAGCACTTTACTTTTAAAGAGATAAAAAGGATCACCATGTTTCCAATATTAAATAATTTAAGCATGCAGACTAGCAAAACTCAGATTTCCAGGATGCTAAAGGGGATGAGGGGAAAAAAAAAAAAAGAAACAATCATAGAGCACTTAAGTAATTTCATCTCCACATAAGTGACTACAGCAACTATATAATGAAGACTTTATTTTTACTACCTGCTCATTATTTCTGATTTCTGACCCTCTGCCTCCACAAAGATTATCTTCATTATTGTTTGCACTCATCGCACCGTTGCTTAATTCTGGAGACCTAACTAGGTTTGATCCGTGTCTGTTCCCATTGGGTTTTGTCATTAACACTGAAGCCATCTTGTTAAAATGTGGTACAGAACTTCCACTTGACCCTTGAAAAGTTTCAGAAGAGTCTTCCAATGCCATGTAATTGTCTAGCATTTTTGCTCCAGCAAGTGGTTGATTTGGCATTTCAGAGGTAGCACCAGAACAGTCGTCCTTGTGATCAGATGAAGCAAAACCTATCTTTTTACCATTAATAAGCAACATATGTTCTTCAAGATTCATGCCAGACACCTGTGTGCATACACATGGAGCTTCTAAATGAAGATCATTAACCTGGTGATTCGTTGGTTCTATTTTTGGTGGACTACTTACAGTAAATGAATTAAGATTTCTCTTTCCAAAAGCAACCTCATTATTATTGTCTAGAGGTAGTGATTCTTGTGTTAGCAAGTGATTTTTCCTAGCTAGCGGTCCACTGTTGCTTACAGAAGTAAAAAAGTTATTTGTATCTCCGGGTTCCATTGGTAGCTTTGGAAAGGTTTTAATTTTTCTCAAAGAACCTTTCTTAAAAATGCTATCTCTCTCCAGGTCAGTAACACAAGATTTTATATCCAATGCAACACTAGCAAAACTGTCAGTATACACTGCATGCTTGTCCTCTTCTTTGCTCTTTTCAGTGTGAGTTGCAAGTTGAGAATGTTGAGTTTTCTCGTTATTCAGATCAATTTGAATTTCCTTTAAACCGCTTTCTCTGACAGTCACCATAGCAACTATAGAAGAATCCTTATGACAAGTAGCTGTCACATCTTCTACTGCAGACAAATCTCCTGCTATGCTGTTTTTCTCATTTGAATGCAATTTAGATCCCAAACTTCTCTGACACATTCTTCCCTTCCACATGTTATCACAGACATCTAGATACAAAAACAGATGTTTGTATTAAATGCATATTTAAACCTTCTAATCTTTCCTAAAAAATATTTATATTGCTTTTTCTGCTACTACTGTTATGTATCTTCAGTATGTTACACAAATTAATTACTTCTGGACAAGCCACTTTAAATCATAAAAGGACACAAAATATATTAATTGTGTTCATTAAGAACCGTACTTTTGCTGCTTTCCACCCCCAATCCACAAATAATTAATGACTTTTTGATATTTAGAAAGGAACCTATAGGAGAAAGTATACAAAGTATTTTGAAAATCATTACGTATGACAAGCAATCTAAAGTTCTACGCTAAATATATTTTAAGTTTACCTTGAGAAGCACCAAATGATTCAATCGAAAGAACTCTTCTTCCAACAGCAGACAGGCTTCGACAAATATTACTTGATGAAGTAACCTTCAGTTTTTCTTCACATAATGACATAATGCTCTAGAGAAAATTAGTATTAAATACTTATTTAATTATGAATAACTTGTGAGTTTTGACTAAAGTCAATCATATTAACTCACACAGTATATCTGAATTTATGTGATGTTACATTGGAGGCTTTTTGTATGCTGTTCATTATACTGTGTTTCTATTATGTCATTGAATTAATTTCTCATTTTTTACCACAGGCTATCATGATGAAATTATTTAATACATTTCAAGTTCTAGCCTACAGTTAGAACACTAACAACAGATAAAATTAATATATATGAATAAAATAATGAAACTGTAGAAATCTAGAGTGTGGATTATTTTTTACACAGCCAGTGATTCATTTGAAGTGACATGTGCAGCATAATAACTGTTTTTATTACCAATTTTATTTTATACATTAAGAATATATCCTGAATCTTTTAAAAACTTCAAAATACAAATATCTGGAATGTACTGCTCCCAATTAGAGAAAGCAACCATTACCAAATTACAAAAAGAAACATTATTACATAGCTCTAATCTGTAGCCTGAGTATCATTCAATGGCATTAGCACTGGTCTCACACATAATGAAGTACAAGCATTTACACATCTGAAAACCTGTCACTCAGGGAAGGAATTGTAAGAGAGCTGCCTTGTCAAATGTATCCCACCGTTTCCTCAGTGACTTTTCCTAAATAAACACTGATGGGACCTCATACAGTTCTGATGAGCTGCTCTTACTTCCCTATTAGCCTGCTCAACTGCTTTTCTGCTCATTGTGAGTGGAAGATACTGGCTCTGTTGGTTCATATACCAGATTGAGGAAGGGCAGGAGAGAGTTTTTTTTTTTTTGGGGGGGGGGGGAAAGAGTAAATGGTTTGTTGTGTGTGTTGTTTTTTTGTATGTTTTTTTTTTTTGTTTTTTTGTTTGTTTGTTTTCCCAAGAATTAAAATAATCATAGAATCATAGAATAGGGTTGGAAAGGACCTTAAGATCAATCTTTTGATATGGTCACAAAGCAACCTTCATATATTACCCTAGACCATCCTTGACCCACTCTATCCTTGGGCTTATGTGAGTAGCCAGCAATAGCTTTCACTGGCTACAGACCAAATGGAGATGGCTAGGGAGTACTGTACAATTCCTTTCCTGATTATGCTTGAAAGTGAACAAAGAGAAATACAGGAGAGCTGATCAAGAAGGTTCTATGTCAGGAATGGTCTTCTACCTTGGTAGTCCCCAACCAGGGAGCCAATATTTGCTTTATAAAAATGAATCTATTAATTCTTCTTCTGCAGCACTCCTTACATGAAGGAATAATTATAGGTGCTACAGCATTTAAAATATACACGATCAGTTCAGGAGGTTAGAAAAAAAAAAAAAAAAAAGTATATAGCACTACATAGAAGTAGATGAACTGAATCCAAGAAAAGCTGTATTTGAACAACTGTTACTCTCTGGCTACAGTCTGAAAGTCTGCAAAACAACATATTAATGCTAAACTTTCACACATTAATACCAACTTTCTCTTGACAAATTCTTTGTATCTTCAAATTCTTTATGAAAACTAAAGGAATTTCACAGCATAATGTCTGTGCTATTTATTACTTCTAAAGGCTTTCTCTCTCTAAACTAAACTTTAAATGGGAAGAAACAGTTAATGAGAAAATTTAGATCCACAAGTGTATTCACCCAACCTTCTTCAAAAGTCAAAAATCACTGTAGAATATCTACATCTGTTCTTCAGGTTGCCACTCTGTTAGAGTAGCAAGAAACAATTTCTTCTGAGTCTGGGAGAACTTCAGCTGTCTTACAAATTTGAGCCTATTCCATAGAAAGACCATCTGTTTATTAATGAACACACATAGAGAAATCTTTTTGTCACCTAATTTTGAATGGGAAATTATGTAAGGATGTTTTACCTCAATATCTGGCCTATTTTCAGGATTCTCTTCTTGCATTTGTTCCAGTAGAGTATGTAGATCCTGTCCAAATTCTGATTCTGTCTCAGGTTCTAATATATATTCTATTGCTGCTTTCATCGTTGCACCCAAAGAAAAGATGTGCGCCTGTATAAAGTTTATAAAAAGGCATTAAATATGTTACCAACTATTTATCATGCCAAAAAAGCTCTGAGAACACAGGGGTTACAGCTTACATTGCTTTCATTTTTAACTTACGAGGTAGCAGTTTACTGGAAAGATGGTTTAATTTAAACAGGAGGGACAAAACAGGCTTCAGTCCTGGTTTGGAGGATATGCATTTTGCAAGAAAAAGAAATAACTCTGTGGGGTCCAGCTAGAACCTTTTTCCTCACCAATATCAAGTATTGCAATTATTCATTTGCAACAGTAAAACATAAAACTTGTCCCCCTGTGTGTGCAAGTACAGTCAGAAGCATGCTGGGAGATCAAAGTAGCATTCCTCTTAGCAGGTAAAAGACTTAAAAATTAGTTTGCCAACAAACTTTACATATAGTAGTATTTTTAAGTCATATCTAGGAGAAAGAAGGCAACCAAAATCAATACAGAACAGTATCACCTGTCTCTGAAGATACTTATGAAATAATTTTAAAGAAATATCTCGTATTTGCAACCTCTGCTTCTTTTAAAGCCTACAGGCTTGTGACGAGCTCCAACAAAAACAGAAGTGAGCCAACAGCTTTCTTAAATCTCTTGCTTATACATTAGATTTGCCATACAACACAGCTACCTCCTCATTTTAGAAACAATGTGCCTCTTAAAAAAAAAAAAAAATCTTTTCAGATCTGCTTTAGTAGTAATGGAATTTGTCTGTGATGGCCTATATTTTATTTTCATATTCTATTCAGAATTACAGTTCATTAATTACAATTCAGTAAGATTTATAACCAGTATTATAACTGCAAGTTTGTGTGAACACTTCAATGGTGATGTAGCACAGCCAGGAACTCAAGTGTACTGAAAACTGCCCTCTCAGGTTTACCAATACATACCAGATTTTTATGTGAAATATGGTTGTACTAATGCATTTGTTATAGCTTTACTATTTTTCACCCTAGAAAGAAAACTAACTTTAAGGTCAAAAGTAACTTCTTCCCTAGACCCTCCTGTTCCCCCTTCCAATTTTCTCATTATGGTGTATTATTGCCTCTAAATTGTATGAAGGGGAGGTGACTTGTTCAACAGGCATGCATACATGTTTACTTTCTAGTGGGGCAGGGCATCTCCACAAAGGGGAGTGCAACACTACAGCATAAGGAGGTGCTGTGCGTGTAAGCAGGCTGCTTGGGCAGTTCCACTTCTCCTCCTTCCTCCATGTCCCCCCAAACCAAGAAAGCATAAACTGGTGCTGACTGCAGGATATAAAGCCTTGATTTGCCCTTGGGACACATCAAGATCAGGACAAAGGTCAGAAAAACAAATCATGTCATAGGATCTAAAAGGAAAGATCAATTTTTTCAAAGCAGCAATTTCAGTCTCAAGTTCTTCACTATCATACAACTTCACCATCATGCAGTAGAGACAACTGAAGACATTTGTTTTAATCTTGGGAGTCTCAAAGAAACTCAGGCAGGAACTGTTATGATTTTTATTTTAATTTAGCATAAGAATGAATGCTGCTCATCTGAACTCCACCGTGAACTAATGGAAGTACAACTTCTAATAAATGTTTAGAGGATAATGGTCCTCCAGTCAGGAAAAATTAACTCACTATAAACCTAACCAGGTACAAATTAATACCTTTCTAAGTCTGCCCAAGACTGAAGGCCCGGGAAAAAAACAAGGAAAAGAAATTATTCTAGATTTCTACTTTGGTATATTTCAATCTGGGCAAGAAATTTAACCGAAATTCCTTCCCAAACACTCAGGAATTTATGAAGACACTTTTAAGTTTGTTTTTTGTTTTTTGTTTTTTGTTTTTTTCCTACAGGCTGTTTCATAAGCTTTTGAACAGTGAAGAGGAAGTGCAGAGTGTAGAACTTATTCCTCTACTTTGATATTAAATACTGTGAGCAGAGTGAGCTATATAAAATGTAACACAGCCTATTTAAAGAAATTTTTATATAAAAGTAATGTACTGTGGTAGTTCCATATACTCAATATTATTGAGTTTTCGCACGTATTTTAAAACTGTAACAAGTGACCCTAGCTCTGTTGCACAAAATTACTATTAAAGAAATTAATCACTCCCTTAAGCATAAGGAAAAAAATATAATGTACAGGTTATGGACATACACTTTGCAGACTCAGCAATGTCAGAATACCAGATGAAAATAATGTCATGTAGTGTGGGGGCACCTTTGAATTCAGGAGCTGCTTCTGAACAGAATAACTAATGTCAGCCTCCCTATGCTGATTCTAACATCAGAAATGGGTAGAATTGCTTTCTTCAGAAAATTTGTTTTCAGACTGTAATATCCACTATATGACTGACTCCAAGACTCATTGATGATACTTTACATATATTGCATCATGTGGCAAAAACAAGCAACACATTACCCTGTATGCCATCAACAAATCTTGCATTTGTATTTATTTAGTATGTCATTCTATTTATAGAAATGCCAAGGTTAACAAAGGCAGCAGCAGCAAAAACCAGCTTTAATCTTACTTATTCTTAGGAAAAAAAAAAATTAAAGTGAGGGGGAGAAAAGAGAAAAAGCAACACTCAGCCTACAGAAACAATGTTGTAACTACTTGGCAGGTCCCTAACAACCCACACCAAAAGACAGGATGTAGCCATGAAGTAAGAATTAAAAACAATTAACTTCAAGTTGTCAACTTACTTCACACATTTCTTTTTCCCCTTTTGGTGTTTAGCAAACAGGTAGAAACTTCAGGGAAACTCAGTGAACTAGAATATGGCTGCAAAATATTCTTGTTCCCGTCTCCTCTTTTTATGATGTTCAAAAGTAGCATTTTATACATCAACAGGCATTACTTTTATTTTATCATTTGGACAATTACCTGTATGCTTAAGCCTCTCCAAAAGACATGTGATTCCTCAGCATTTGACTTCATTTACAGAATGTAGTGTCTACTCCAAACAAACTCTTGTTTATTCTTATGCACTGTGCATCCAATCCTCTTTCAGTAATAAATTTATAAGAAATCATAGACAATTTCTTATAATATAGAAGAAATGGAATTCCTTACATACGACTCAAATACCAACTCCAAAAGCAGGACAGAAAGATGAGGAACTTAACTTTGAGGGAACAAAAAATTTGCCTTTGACAAATTTTTTTTACCCACAGGAGGATGCACATGGACATTATCAGACACAGGAACAGGAAGGGCAAAGCAACATACTACCTCATCCCACTCTACCTAGTTAATAATTTCTGTGCACAGTAAGGTATAACTCATATACCCTAGTCTGCCTTTAAAAGCACAAGGGTCTGAGATACAAGCAGATAGGCTTCTACTCCCTCCATTTCACTGTCTTGTTTTAAAGAAGTTCACTGCATCTTTTCTTGTACAAGGGGAAGGCCAGATTCATATCAAAGAGACTTGTTTTTTTTCTACCCAGACAGAAAGTTATTCTGTTTAGATACTTCCTTTCCTCTGCCACCACCATCTCCACAAGAAAAAAGCAAAAGAAAATCCAGCTTTTTACTGAATTTCCTGAGCTGACAGTAAACATGGCTAATATGTAAAGTGACCAAACATAACCTTAATTCTCCTGTCTGAACTGGAGCAATAAGAAAATGAATTAGTCATCATCCACTAGGTGGGGCGTTCCCCAAATTTATGGATTAAATCTGATTCTGTTTACCAGACTTAGTTTTCGGAAGAAAATTTCACTTTCTGGGAAAGCTAGACAATAAATGCAATAAATAAATAAAACAGTAAGTACAGAATATCTAATGCTCATTAGAAGGGACTACTCTCAATGAAAACAACACACAATTAAGCTAGTTTTTTTCAGTATGGTATAAGGAGAGTTAGAAACTAAAAGGAAAGAGCAGCAAACAGCTTTTCTTCTCCTGAAAGTCAAGTAAAACTTGGTACTACACTGGCAGTTAGGAACTTTCTTAGGTAGTTAAGAAGGTTTTATTTTTCTTCTTAGTTTATTAAAAAAAAAAAAAAAAACAAAAAAACCAAAACAAAACAATAAAAAACATCAACCCACCAAAAAAACACCTGTTTTAAATCTAGCTAAAAATAGTTTTTGAATTACAGGAACTTTTGTATTACAGGAAAACAACATTAATAGCTGGTAAATAGCATGCATTTCAAGAAAGATCCAAAGGAATTAGAAATTAAACCAAAGCATCTTGATAATTACACTCAACCTGTAGCTGTGCCTGGGATTGCCCTGACACAGGTGTAGGACCTTGAACTTCACTTTGCTGAACTTCATGAGGTTTGTGCTGGCCCACCTCTCAACAATGTCAAGGTCCCTCTGAATGGTACCCGTTCCCTCCAGCATGTCGACTGTACCACACAGTGGCTGGGTGTCATCAGCAAACTTGCTGGAAGCACTTACCAAGGGAGAGGACAGCTTCTATCATTATATTAAAATTTTATATTATAAGTGATCTATATTCAAGGCTTCTGTCAGTTCCAATCAAAAGTTAGCTGCCTTGCTGCATACCATTTTATGACTATTTAACACTATAGGAAGTGAAATCAGAGAGCAGTAATGATCCACTCTAGTTTTAAAGTCTGCAAATCAAAAGATCAGGAGAGGAAGCAAAAGCTCCAAGCCTACATGCAGAGTGTGACAGAGGCTCCTTTGTATTACTGCCTGGCAGGGATAATGAAGTAGTCTTGTATAGGAACTCATATTTGCAGATAAACACTACAGAAAAAAAGCTGACAAAAAAGCTTTTGAGTAGTGACTACATAGGCCTTTAGCATATTGCAATTATGAATAATGACCATTTACATTTTGTATTGAGATTTCACTAAGTTCAGAAATGCAGGTCTTCAGCTGAACTGAGTAAGACACACTGTAATAGAAGTAATACTTCCTGTAAAACATTTTTTACTAAATGACAAGCTACAGAAATAGTCTAAAACAATTTTTGGTTTTGACATTCATATCTGACCCTTATTTTACTTTGCAATTTTTAATTTTATTGAGAGGCTTCCATCCTTTTACAATTCAAAGCATTTAAAGGTTCCTTTAATGAAAGCTTCAGCGTTGTTATAAAATACAAAGATTTATAAAGAACTTCAAGGTAATGCTTGAGAAAATTACTATTGGGAGAAAACATTTCAGATTTATCTAAGTGTGCACTATTTTTATGCAAAAGAATATCAGATAGTAAAATTCTCCTGCAACAAAATGAAAGGGAAGTAGGGCTATTTTTAATACTTTCCTCCTTTATGAAGAGACTAAATACTTTTCTGCATAACTGTAATTACTGAAAGGTGCTGTATAAAACATTAATTTTTTATTCAGTTGGCACTTTGGATGGTAGATAATTAGTTTGTAGAATGTGCTAAAAGTGCTAAACCACTCTACACTATTCACAAAACATATACTGTAGCTTGAATTGATAGCAAAAGCTAGAAAAACAACACTTTCAACCAAAGCAATATCTGCAGTTTGTCCCTTCTAACTACAGTTGCTACTTAGCTTCGAAAAATTTTTTCCCGTCAAAGTCTTTCTAAAATAGGCATAAAAATTCAGCCACATGTCAGATTTTCTCAAATGTGTTCCATGCTGAAGTCTGCAGATATTTCAACTCTTAAATTGCCTTTTAATCCACCTAACAACTAAGTGAAATGTTTTACTATGTTCTTAGACAAACATCAGGTAACCAGTTTACACCACAAAACACAAGCAAGGCTTCATAGATACAATCTAAAAAGCAATGCTGCAACAACATAAGGAGAAGTGAACCAAGCAAAATACAAATGCACTTGGAAAGAGTATGTATCAAATACACTATGACTCAAATGCTGTCTAGTCCCTACATTTTATTTTGGTTTCTTGTGACTTCTATTTATATCATTCAGTTTGAACTGACAAACTCTACATATCACTCTAATCTCAGTTCTCTAATAGCAGGCTTCTCTATAATGGTCCATGACAACTGGTTTATCACTATGAATTCATCTAAGTTTTACCCACAAATAACCTTTCTGCATCTGTGCTTTGCAGCAAGAATTTCCACAACTTACCGCATAACAAAGAAGCATTCTCTCTTGTTTTGAGTGTGTTCAATGAGTTTTGAACCTGTGCTCAATTCACTGTTGCCACCTATTTCTTCATCTACCAGGGCTGGCAAATACTCGATGGCAGCCATGGCATGTTTCAGATATCTAGCAGAGCTTCTCCCTCGAGGCATTCTTTTCCAGGCTAAAGAATATTACTGTAAATAATTGCTTCTTTTATGAATGCTGTTTCACCACCTGGTCCTGAAAATTCATTTTATTGCTAATTTTGTCAACTTAGTCACTAGTCTACTGGACACCCTTATTTGAGATTTTCTTTTTTTTTAACTCCCCATAAAGAAGAAGGGGGAATCAGAAAATACAAAAACTTTTCAAATGTACCTCAATATAGTTTCAAGAAGCTGTTATACCTTAATTATTATAGTGAAGTCTACATCTTAAGCCACTGGCAGTCACCTTTGTAAACATTCATTTCACTTTAAGAAGTCACACAAAGATGAACATACACAGAAACCTGACCAAATTTAAAACATGCCATGTGCATGAATTTACTCGTGTTGTCAGGGTTGAGGACACAAATTAAGAACAGGGCTCTTACATTTTCATCCCATTTTTATGGCTCCCTTAATCACAAAAGTCAGTATCCCAACACAGATTGGCACATCAATTACTACTCTCCTGCATGACTGCAGAAGTATAATTATGACAGGTAAGGAAGAACATTTGCAGTAAAACTGCTGAAGCCTTCAGAGGTTAGATAGCAAAAGTTACACACACTTATCTTTAAAGCTTCTTAAGCAAAGCTATTTTTTTTTTAGAACTGCCTTTGAAACAGTTTAATGTGTCATAATTCTCCTTAAGGTTTATCAACCATTAACCTCCTTACTTTTAAGTTATATGCCATTAGTAATTCACTTATCACTTAATTATACTAACAAAATTTATCCCCTGTAGGCATAGAAACAAGGAAGCCTGGGACTGAGTTCTATGCATTCTGAGCAGACTAGCTGTCTTCTCCCAACTGTTCAGACTTTTTTTTCATTATATGGCAAATATGATATTATACAAGTTTATTAACTTACAGTTACTGAACTTGTTTGTTTAAAAAAGTATATTAATTTTATCTTTAATGTAAGAGAATACACTTACTGGTAAAGTCTGTCACCCTGAGCCAGGTAATACATTTGCACAACTCTGCATTGGGGGATGCTTAAATCCACATTTTGGAGCTAAAAAACTGAAGCACAGCATTTCCAGTTAAGAATGCTATGGGCCAATTTAGTCAAATAGCATCCCAGTTCCTTTACTATGGCATTGATCAACAACATCAGAACTCTGACAGGTGAAATATTTATTGCTGTGAAGTAACCATTTCACTTTTCTTTGAAGTAGTAATCCATGTAGATTTTTTTTTTTTATATATATTTTTTTTTCTTACAAGGAACATACACAAGAATCATTGATGAATGGCAAACGTAAAAAGCTGGCCAAGCATTTCTGAACTGACCCAATGGCATAATACCATGTTAAGACCACACTCAAAAGGAGGTGACTGAAAGAGCAAATGAGTACGTAGCTCTCATTGTATGTATCAGAAATGTAAACAGTGGAGGATAATCATGAATGATTTGTGGTTTGGTTGTTGCTTTTTTGCTGGTGCTGGTGCTGTTGGGGTGGGCTTTTTTTTGTTTTTTTTTTTTGGTTGAGTTTTTGTTAGATTGTTTCACTGGGGAATGATTTCTGCATTTCTGCAGAAGTAAACCTTCCTTCTTCTCTATTCAGGCATAAAACTCATGTAACAGGACTTGAAGCATACAGCTCATAAACAAGTAATATTTTACAAGGGAAGAGTAATATAGATATTTCATTCATGCACTTCCTGAGAACCTGATTAAATCAACATGTCTGAGTAAAAAGGCCACCCCCGTTGCCATTAAAATTTAAGAGAAAGGAAGAGAGGTTTGCATGGGTTTGAGTGCTGGGGTTTTTTTTAATGGTTATTTATGTTTTTTGAATTTTTTTTTCTTTAACTTGGTAAAAGGGCTTAAAAGTTCAAGAATCCTGGAATATATATATATATATATACACACTAACAGGTTTATACAAAAATGTCTCCAATGGTCACTTAAGAAAGCCTAAATCACTTGCAGTGTTCCTCACAGGAGACAAGATCCTTTAGTTTCAAAAGTATATTCTCAACTGTTCTTTGAAGCTTTTTGAAATGCTGTAACTAAGAAGAACGATGTGTGTGAGACAACCATTTTATTACAATCCTGAAAATTTTATCTAGAGATTAGAAAGTTGCCCATTCTAACGGCTACTTCTAAATCAATCTGATCCCAAACCTTTCAAAAGAAGGATATTCATGAATGTTCTCACACACCAGTGAAATGCAAATGTTACATGCAGTTCACGCAAATAGTAAAAATGTTTTTTGTCACTGTTCAAAGGAGTACAAAGCCTCCAGATCCAGTCTAGCAGTGACCATGGATCTTTCAGTGAATTGAATATCCATGTGAAATAGACATAAAAATTAATGAACTCTTCTGATACCAAGTAATAACAAGGAATAATTTTGCTGGAGGTCTTCATGCTGCTTTTAAGGTTCAAGCTTTCAAAAGCATTTCTAACATTTCAAAAGCATTTTCCAACATTCTAAGGAGTAAATGATGTCAGTAAGTGGAGAGTGCATAAGAAATTAAGTTCTGCCAGTAAGACCAGTATGATGATGGCAGCACCAGAAACTGACAGGTAATTCTACCAAGACTGAGGGAGACACCTTCACCTGTAGCTGAGAAAGTATCAATACTAATCAGAAGACCTTATGTGAAAGAAGCTGAAGATAAACAATTGATCCAAAACTTTCCTTTGTCTAACTCTAAAGAAGCCTACAGTTTTATGACACTGCACAAGTATAAGAGGAGAAAACAATCTGCCCCCTTTCTACAGGTTTCTCCTTATGATAGAAACTATGAAAATTTATCCAACAGAATCATAGAATTATATAATAGGGTTGGAAAGAACCTTAAGATCAATTAGTTCAAACCCCCTGCCAGGGGCAGGGATACCTCCCACTAAACCATGCCACCCAAGGCTATGTCCAACCCAGCCTTGAACACTGTCAGTGATGGAACATTCACAACTTCCCTGGGCAACCCATTCCAGGCTTCTAAAAGAGTAAATTTCAATTTCTACAGGAACCAGCTGTTTTAAGACAGAACACAAAATCCTCTTTTCACTCCCAATCCTTCCCTCACAGCCCCAAAATCCTTAAATAAGCTGCTCTAAAAAATGCTTTTCTACAGCAGCGAATAATCCTCTGCAATCTTAAAGAAATTATCTTAGCTTTAATAATACCTTCTTACAGGCATCTTATTGCTGAGTAAGGAAGAAACCTAGAATTCCATGTATTTGCATTGAGCAGGTAACCTGTTCAGCCCTTTCTCTCCTGAGGACATTTTTCTGTCAAAGAGTCAGACTATTCCTGATGAAAATTTAAGTCAGTCTGTGAAAAGCTGTTTCACATTTAGAGGCAGAACTGTAAAAATACCAGCAACATGCTCATAAAGCCTGCTGGAAAAGACCAGTATGATAATGTTGCAAACCCAACTCCAAAACTAAGCAGCAAGCTGTAGGTTTTTGAGGTAATCAAGTTAGAAACTTTAAGATATTCTATACATTAAAAAGAGGTTGCTGTGGGGAGGGAAAAAAAAAAGAGGAGAAAAAAACATTCTTCCTTCGGTTAGCTCTTTGTGGAAAATTACTAAAGGATGATATTTGCCCAGTACTAAATCCCTGAATGGAACTTCAATTGGGCCAATGATGTAATCCTTGTGCTCTTGCTTTTACATTTCCTCTTCTATAGCACAGCAGAGGAACAGGTAAGTCAATAGAAGTAATATATTTTTATCACTGAAGGAAAAGACTGCTTTAAAAAACACTCAGAATAAAGAATGGTTTAGACTACAGGCAGAGATAAGTTACCATTTGCTGATGACAAGCCTTGCTGCTGCTGTTAGACAGAATTAGTCTCAAGAGGAAGCTTCATGAAGCTAAGGGAAACAAAACTCAAGAAAAAAGACACTAGGTGCTTCAAAAGATTTATTCCTCCATCAGATAAACACAAAACCAAAACCCCTCTAGGAGAGCATGCAAAAAATTTTCATTTTTCCCCCTGCACTTAGAGCTAAAGAAAGAATAGAACAGCAGAATAGTCACAGCATTCAAACGGTACTGCTTTAAAAGACCAGAGAAATGGCAAAGGCAAGACTTTCTTTATACCTTCTGCTGTTTTGATCTGGGAAAAAGATGAAGGCTTTGATATTTAGAGAAGGACCAACAGCTGAGACCTGAGCACTAGCTCAGTAACCATCAGCTATTGAAAAATATTGGCAGCACCAAACTGTCAGTCGTTTTCTTCAATAGGACCAACATATGTATGCTCTGAACGTTCCTTTCTTTATCTATTCCCTAAACTACAACAGCAGTTTCCATTTGGCACTTCAATTTATGCATTTATATGTATACAAAATATTTGTATGTAAATGGTATAGCTCAATCCAACTGCCTTGTCACATTTCATAGAAATAAGCTATAGGGATCTTAAATACTTAGTTAAAAAACAAACAAACAAAAAAACAACTCCAAAAACCAAAACAAAAACAAACAAAAAACCCAGTAACGCATTTTAAGTTGCCTCTATTAGCACTAGCTATACGACTTTTGCATATTTTCAAGGTTGTTGAGATACGTGGAATTATTTTTTTAATATAAATCAACTGCAACCCACTGAGAACTGCAAGTTGACAGCTATCACATTCTTAGAAAAAAGACAAGTAGTATTCAGCCTTTTCTGGTTCTGATTCTTTCCCAGATCAGCATACCCCACTCCTGCCGTGACAGCAAAAAAGAACATGTTCTCTAAGAGAAAACATAAACTTGTGACACTCACTTTCCCCCCACTTTCTCTCCTGTATTTTCCCCTTCTATTTGAGGTAGTATTCAGCTCTGTATTACTTTCCAATTCTTTTATTTCTGAAAGGTTTTAACCTTGCTGCATACAGAGGTTTCTGAACTACTGCATTTTATCACCTCTATATAATGGAAGAAGTCATTAAGCAGAAACATTATTCAGTCTGCTTTAGATATTAGGGGAAAAAAAAAAAGGCAGACTGCAAATTCACTGATTTCTGTTACAGAGGTTCACTAGAACAAGCAAAGTTGAATAGCCACATTATTAAAAGATTATAAATGCAAGTTCACATACTGCAGACATCAGTCCTTCATCTCACTGAAAGCTCATATCTTAGAAATGTGGAGTTCTACATCAATTGAACTTCTGTATCAAACTCAATGGCAGTTTTGTGATGCAGACAAATAGCTATTTGAAACTGGTGAGACAGCCAATGTTTTTAACCTGAGGCAAACTTGTATTGTAGTGACAGAAACAAGGGTACTAATGAACTCACCAATGTTTAACTAATTCCTGTTGGGCCTCCAATTGGTCAAATTTCACAAGTTTATCACTGTATTTCCCAGGACAAGAAAATTAAAAAAGAACCATTTTCATTAGGAAAAGGTTAAGCTCTTCCTATTTAGAGGTGAGAACAGGGACTCCACGTATATTGAAAGCTGTGACAAGCACAGCACATAGTCAAGTAGGCAAAATTTAAAAGCAGCCTCAGATCTGTATTATTGCACTTCAGTCTCTTGATCTTTTTCCAGAATAGAAAACTTCACATTCTATACTGCACTCTACAGTAGCATAAGAGTAAAACATTACAAAACAAGAGGCTAGTCTTTATACTTGATATGTTTCTAATTGAATAATAGCTCAAGATTCTAGGAGAGCAAAAGAGTGGTGAGCACTTGCTATAGCAAATACAAACACACTTTCCAGCTTAGAGAAGCAGAAAGTGAGATCTTTGCATCAATGCAAACGACAGCATCAGCCATCAGGAAACTTTTACTGAACACAGCCACATCATATATCTGTGTTTGCATTAGGAATAACAGTAAAAATGATAATAAGTGTGCTGTATGGAAATTCAGCTTTTCTTTGGGAGTTACAGCACGGATCATAACTCTAAAGTTTGTTTCCTTTTTCCCTCCCTCTCTTTGCAGCAGCCAGTCCTTAACAGTGCAGTTACCAGGGCACACTGGTAATAGAAATCTACGCAGAGATCGTGAAGTTAGAGGAAAAAAAATGAATACAAATACATAGGAGAGTCTCCACCAGTACCTGCTTGGCTGCCTTTTCTTCCCTTGCAATGTGACCATATTTACACCAGGAAGAGGAACAGAACTGCAAGCCAAACATAGCACCGTACCAGCTACTTGGAAGAAAAATAACTATCTCAGCTGAAACCAGGACACCTATTAAATGCTACTCCAACCACATAGCAACACAGTCCTTTCAAGGACTCTTGAGACCTTCAGAAACAGCAATCCTTCCTCCAACCCCACAGGTTAGCAGCTCTAAAGAAGTCACCAGTTGGAAAGCTCAGTCACACTTCACTGTTGGCACAAAAAACCCTATTCACAGCTACTTCTTCCTAAAGATCTTTCTCCCTAAAAAGTTTGTTCTACAAAGGACATTGAAGCTGACAACTCCCCTGAAGGGCTTTTACCTTCCTACTCCAAACAGTAACTGAAGTTAGTGTTATTATTCTCACTATACACATGAAGAGCAGGCAGAAAACAAGTCACAAGTCTAAAGCAAACCACATGAAATCTATTACTTTTCAGTCCTGCACACTGTCATTTGGATGAAGCTTTAGATCTCTTGCTATTTGAAATTCCAACTAAAAACTGAAATTTATAATAGTGTTGTTTCAGACACCAGGACAGTAATGCACTTCAATTTGTTTCCATTTCTATTACCCTTGTGTGCTTGTGAATGTCAGCTAAGTTTAGTAACTAATTAGACTGGAGTCACTATTCCATTAGAGGTCTGGATCAGTAAGTCACCAAGCAGGAAACAAAACATCTCTTGTTGAAATAACTGTAGCTTTATTTGAGGAATTTTTTACTTTTTTTTTTTTTTTTTTTTAAGAGTTTAAAGAGGAAGAAGTCATCCAGTAGCTACACAAACCTCACTGTGTGCTTCCATTTTAGAAGCCACAAAGTAAGTCATGCTCAAATCAACTGAAACCTCTGGCTGACAAGTATTTTAAATCAGCTGAGCTTTGACACTGGGGTAACAGTCTATCAAAGATCTTCCTGAACACAATTAGCTGTTCCATAGCTTATTTTTTTTCTGTATTTTGAAATGGAACAGTTTCAATATAAACACTACTTTTTATTGCTCTCAACAAAGCAGCCAAACAGCTGCAAAAACACTCCAACAAAGAACAACTCAGTAAGGTAATTGTCAAGGAAGAAGCAAGCAGTAACAGAAAAGATGCGATGCCCCTGTCGTAAAAATGGCAGCTTATTTATATAGTATAAAGAATCCTGTAATACCAAGAAAGCACAAGGGCCCAGGGTTTCCTCAGATAGATGTATATAAACTAGTGCTATTCTGCTATTGCAGAAGACATTACAACTAGGGGTGAGGGGATAGACAAAAGTTTCAATACCTTTGAAAAAGAGAAATATTGCTACCAAGAAGGAAACAAATAGCTTGGAAAGATTACAGTATTATAAAATCTTTGTAAGAAGTACACAAGGATTAACCCACTGCAGGTGTTAGAAACTGTAAAGCAAAAGCAAGATGAGGTCAATGCAGAATCCCTGGCAGAATTTGATCTGGTACTGAAGTACTTTAGTACTTTTTGAATTTTAAAATCAACCAAAATCTACAGGCAGTAAGAGCTTTGCAAGGCCCCCCAACTTGCTAAATAATGAAATCGGAGCAATAGACAGAAATCAGTGTACCTAGTCTCTACTCTGCTTTGTAACAGACAAGAGAGAGCA
>JASSUY010014110.1:0-19459 GCA_032466535.1 Forpus xanthops
AAGGCTGCTATGAGGTCTCCACTCAGCCTTCTCTTCTCCAGGCTGAACAGCCCCAACTCTATCATCCTATCTTCATAAATTGCCTGTTTTAATCTTCAGGTTGGGGTCCATATTTACTATGCTTATTACTTGTCATAGCTGTGGCCGGAGCTGCTTTTCTGCTCTGCAAAAGCATTTCTGCAGTCATATGGAAACTTGTGCTTGAACAAAAAAACTTAAGCCTAAAGAGATGAATATTTTTTATCGTGAGGCACATCAAGCAATTCAACCCTATTATGCCAGTGAACCTGTCTATAGAATATGTAGCTAAAACTACTGAAATATATGTGGGGTTCCTAGAGAAGTTCGTGCAGTGTCTTTTCAAGCATTTTGCTTAACTTCTAATAATAAAGTAGTAGTTTGAAGGAATCTCTCCTTACTTTATTCATTCTGAGCCTGCTGAAGTAAAGGGGCTTTTGGCATTGACACCAATGACATCCAGACAAAGGCAATGCTGCTTTAGATCTTTGAATTGTTCAGAGCTGCAAGATGGATAGAGTGTTTTCATTATGATATATCACTTGTGTTGCACTATTATACTTAAAATTACTTGTTAAATTGTAATTAGTTCTTCACAGAGTCAGCAACATTTTCCCATAATGAGGTAGAAGGTTAAAACCCTTAGAGATGCAGAACCTCTTCAGTTCTCCCTGGGTTTCATTACACTTTAATGTGCAGGCAGTCTCAGATTACCCTGTGCATGTGATGTGAGCACTATCCATTGTGATGAGCTGCTGAAGAACAATGGGAAAGTGACGTAAATATAAATCCACGTCTGTACACAGTCTCCTGCAGCCTTGTTTCTCAATGTGAATAACGTAGTCCTGTTTGCTGTACTCATCAGTCTTCCAGATAATATGCCCAAGTTTTGATGTATCGGCATCTTAAATTTGGTTTACCAAAAAGCATATCCTTAATATCTAGAGATTGGTATTGACTGAAACTCAGAGTTACTTACTTGGAGCTTTTAATTTGAAATTAAGTATTACCTAACTTTGTTTTCTTTATGGAAATATTTACCCCTGCTACACTTAATCATAATTTATGAGCACAGGAGGTTTCTTGCATCTTCCTCTTCTTTTTAATATTCTGAGGACATATAGCATGATTGTATCTTGTAATTCAGTTGCATGACGTTGCTGCTGCCCATACCTTGTTGTCTGCCTTCTGGAGACACAATCCCTGTTGAAAGCAAAGCAAGGTTAATGTACTTGTGTTTGAAATTGTATGGGATCAAAGATTTGAAGTAGTTGGACCCAACAATTTGTAGGCACTGCCTGGAGGAAACACAGCATTTTCCTGGAAGCTTGGACATAATCAAATTCAATATGAAACTTCTTCAAGTTCAGAGAGCTTAAGTGTAGTCAGTATAGCTTTATATTTGCTGTCTTTTGGTTTTCAGATTTACAGATGCAGCTTTTCCTGGTTAATCACATAATGTTATACTACATAATGCTGTGCAAAACAAAGAAGAAATGGCTTTTAATTCTTTCAGCTTATGTTTAGAAGTACATATTGAAGTAAACTTGGTCTGAAATATCTTTTTGCCCCTCAGGTGGTGCCAGACTCTATCTTAACTGGAAATTACTAATTTTCATCACTGAGATTGGAATTTTGCCACTTCTCTGTGTCATTGGATAGTTATGACAAACATTTGGGACTAGAAGTGCTTGTGAAGAGCTCTCATACTTGCTTGGCTTTAGTATAGATTTAGCATAGCTTTAATCACGAGTGGCAAAGCAAACATACACAAAATAGTGACAAAACAAGGAAAAATAAGAGCAGAGGAACATACTGTGCTCTTTCACTGAGTACTGGCAAGGCACTCAGGATCAGTTCAGGTGGAACGCTTTACAATTGGAGTGCATCCTGCGCAGGGCCATAGATGTTACCTGTGGGCACGTAGTGTTTGGGAAGAGGTTGACTTCTTTCAGTATGGCAAAAGGCCAAGGGTGATAAGAGTGGCAGCCTGCTACAACTTGGAGAATGATTTTAAAGCCAATGAAGCTAAGCTCTACCAATATCTATTACTATAGTTACTGATTTATGTTCAGGGATGCGATTGTTTTAATTTCTTTTGGGCAGGTAATGCAGTTTTGGATAAAAATGGTTTGCTTGCTTTTCACATTCACATCTCTTCATTTTGTTAGAAAAAGCAAAGCTGCAAAAAAAAGCACTGAAAAGGGTGGCAGCTTGCCAACATGGCACACGGGGGAACAGCAAACTTTAAGTCATTGGAAAGCTTTAGGACTAATTCCACCAAAGAACAGACTGTTGAATATGCTCTAGATAAAATCTTGGAACAGATCATTATATTTTCGTTTTTAATATGCATAATAAAATCAAAATAGAGATACTTTTGCATGCTACAAAGATTTACTTCAACTGTAATTTAAACAATAACTGAATAGAACTTGGGAGCATTATTCCTTTTCCCTAAGAAACAAGGGTATAATTTTGAAGTTATTAAAACAAGTGTCAGTATGTGACAATGAAAATGCACATCTGTAGTATTGCAAATCATTAGATTTGCTCTGAAGTGAACATGGGAGCAAATCGATAATCTAGAAACTTGGATGTGTTCTATGTCATTTAAGTGTTTATTCCACCATACGTCCCTTTGCATAATAGTAACAAAAATCCCAGATGACCAAATACTGTCAAAAGCCAGACCCAAAGTCAGCTGTGTGTGAGCAGTCTGCCCGATTCTGTGTTGTGAAAGTACTTTATTTGTTGTTAGCAGCTGTTATGATTTTGCAGAAAGTGAGAGAATAATCCAGTGAGCCAACACTAAACAACACTTCTTGGTTAAAATTAGAGAGTTATATGGAAAAATTAAAGTTATTTTGAAATCCAAATTTATTTTCAAACTACAAAGATTAATTTTAATTTTGGGGAATAAAACTGTATGCACATAGATGTATGCACACAACCCTAAAACTTGTTGAAAGCTATTGAAAATTTGGGGTTTTGGAATCTCTTCTCTTTGGAGGAAAGAAGGGACTGATGTACTATCATCTGCATTTTCATTTCTTCAGAAATCAGACATTAGTATTGTCAAGTATGAACTCGGGAAATGGCACTGGGCATCCTTACTCAGACTTCCATAATAGAAGTGCTTGCATCCAAATTTAGTAGCAGAGGAAGGCCAAATTGAATAGTGAATGGTGACCATCTATTAAGCATTTTGGTTTAAAAACAAAACAAACAGAGGATGACATGTCACTCTTGTTCTAAAATCTGTCTCAGATGTTATTTATGCCATATGGCAAAAAATTATGTTGAACAAGCAAAAATTTTGTGGAAAAATTTCGTGACATGCAGTAGTTGTTTAACTGTTATATCAAGGTTACACTTCATGAAGTTTTGGGATTTGAACTCTCATAACTGGGTACAGAAATAAATTGAGAAGAATCAGCCTGTCTTTTTTTGCATTGCTTATAAGAGAAATATAATGAAACACTCAGAGAAGTATAATGAACTGCAGCAGTTTAGTGTGGATACTCCCACTCAGGACAGCAATAGGGAGAGTGTAACCTGAGTAATTTAGAGGCGATATGTGTTAGTATTATCAAGGCTGTTTAACAGGGTCATCGTCCAGAGGCTTCGGTGTACTTTGACTATCATGGCATACTCACTGCTGGAGTGAGACACATTGAACAATTTGAAGGAAAGTATAAAATGATAATTGCAATTAATTCCCAAAATTAAGATGAGGGTTTACCTCTTAATGTAAATAAAATGCTATCCATAGCATTTCTCTGTCACACAGATGGGGCGATATCTCCAATACAGACTGGTGGTTGTAGGAAAAGACCCCGTTTCAGCCCTGGTTTTCTACTTTTCTCAAACATAACAGGATTTAATTACTGGCTTATGGGAAGTTTTCCTGAGCAGCTCAGAGAAATACTGGACAAACTGACACTTCCATTGAGAGGCCTTTCCAAGTGTACTTGCTGTCCAAATGAAAGATATTTGGAACATGTGAATTTTAAGCCACAGATGTAACTTCTGTTATTTTAAAATCCAGTTTGCTTCTGACGTTGATTCCTCGAGTGTTTGTAGTGTATCAACTTGTGGTTTGAGTGCAGCCAGTAACTCAGGACCATGCAGCTGCTCGCTCACTCTCCTGTCTTCTTGCCCCTGGCTCCTGGAGGGATGAGGAGGAGAATTGAAAGTGTAAATCCCACGGGCTGAAATAAGAACAGTTCAGTAACTAAGGTATAATACAAAACCATTACTACTACCACCAGTAATAATCATGATAAAGGAAATAACAAGAGGAGATAATATAAAACTAAAAGAGGAAAGGGAGAAAAGAAACAATAAATGCAAGTGATGCACAATACAGATGCTTGCCATCTGCAGATCAATGCCCAGCCTAACCTGAACAGTGATCTCCCCTTTCTGGGTAGGTCCCCTCGTTTATATATTGGGCATGTGACATAGTGTGGTATGGAATACCCCTTCGGCTCCTTTGGGTCAGGTGTCCTGTCTCTGCCTGCTCACACCTTCCAGTGTCCCTCCTCACTGACAGAGCATGAGATTGGAAAGGCCTTCATCAGCGTAAGCATTACTTAGCAACAACTAAAAGCATCCTTGTGTTATCAGCGTTATTCCTAGGCTAAAGTTGAAAACATAGCACTGCACCAGCTACTGAGAAGGAGAAAAACAAGTGTTACAGCTGAACCCAGGATGCATGGTTAGTTAACAGTCAGGAATATGTTTTGTTCTACAACATGCTGAACCTTGTTTAAAACATCACAGATCCACAGCTTGCTTTTCTCAGCTGTAGTCAGAGGATCAAGCTACAGCTGACATCTCATGAACAGCCGTGTGAATTAGTCATAGAGGATATGCTCAGTGAGGCTCTGAGTGGGTTGTTCTAGAACACTGCGGGCCTCAATTATCTCACTATTAGACCTAATATGGAGAAGTCACTTGTGTATGATGTATTTGTAATTCATGAAAAAGACTTCATAAGTCATCTTTAGTCTTTAATAATTTAAAAAAATTCTAATTTTCTTAGGAAGTAATGGGAATAGACAAAGCAGGCGACGGATAGAATAAATCAACATGATGAATTAATTAATGGTTCACAAGGGATCTTGAATTAGGTCACCTCTTAAAATGTGTCACTGGCTATTTGCTTCTAACTCATATTAGGAGAACCTAAAAAACTTTTCAAGCCTCAACCTTTCTAGTAAAAGCCACACAGAAGAAGTGCAGGGGCATCATCTAGAAATAAGACTAATAAGAGGACAAAGCTTGCTTAGGTTTTCTTTAGATAATTCACAAGAAAACCATCCACAGTATAGAGCTGCAGATGGTATTACATTGGATTCTTGGTTAGTCCCACTTGATGAAAAACTTCTGATCTTACCCATTGGCTTTCCAACTGCATGTCCATCATGGTTTTCCTGCACTTATAAGCCATTTCAGATTAAGCAATACAACTGGGAAGAGCTGCAACTAGTATGTGTGAAGCTTTTAGCTCTTGTCAGCATGTGGCTCCCTTTGGAGTTAATAGATAGAACCTGTTCGTATTAGCACAATGCAGATGCAGAAGAATCAAAATTCCTTTATTTATTTACTTGGATTGTCTTCCATAGGAAAGCTTGCCTTACCGTATCGCTGGATCTATCAGTAAGGAATTCTAGGATAACTATACTTGTTAGCATCTAATTAGACTTCTTGGGGGTTTATGTTTTCCTATCCACTTTCCAAACTTAGTTTGAATTACAGTTGTCTCAGAGAAGCAGGATGATCAACTACCTGAATGTGATCTTAGCAGTGTAATGGAGAAGCAAAAAATTCCTATGTTGCTTGGTTATTTGGGTTAGGAGGTTTTGCCTATAATTTCCTCTTACTGATGTGAAAAGTCTTTTTTCTGTCCTTATGTTTCAGGAAGTGGTCTTACACAGGTGCATGTTTCTGTTGTATTATAAAATGCTACTGGCAGCGTACAAATAATGATATATCCTAGCTCCTACAGGATATATGTCAAAATCTTCTTCATTGGCAGTTATATAGGTTTCTTTGAAATGCAATAACTTAGTTCAGGAGCCCAGGGCCTGTAACATAAGCAAAACTAGGATATAACTTAAGACCTTATGAGATGTGGCTTACATGACTGGCAGCTGCAGCAGGAAACTCTTGCATTTCTGTGATTCAGAAATGAAACCATGAGAGTCAGGATTGCAATAGCAAGATCACTGTCATGTGGATAGTGGGAAAAAATATTATGGGATGTTAAATACTTGCTTTTGGAAAGCAGATAGCAATTTGTAATTGACTTATAAATTGTGATTTGGTAACTGTGCTTCTTTGTGTTTTAAAAACTAGAGAATGCTGGTTCTTTGTCAGGATTTTGATACACATGTGATACCATTCTCTAACCTAATATGCGAAGGAGAAGACTATATAGTCGCCTCTGAAGTGTACTTTTATGTAGATGCAAATAAAAGGAGACTTAGTCTTGGATATAGAACAGAGTTCCTATTACAGCCTGCTTGCAGCCCATCTCTTATAGAACTTTCCTGCTGTGCATAGCAGGAAAATGAGTGCACGCTCATGTTATTGTACCTGGTCCACTGTTCCAAGGAAGTGGTCTCTCTTTCCTGCCAGATTGGGTTGGCAGTTTGTGAACTCTTACCTGCTGTTAATTGTTACAGCATGAGCTGGGGGTTGGTACAGTTAGATGGGGGCCTTCAATTACCAGTAGGTCCATGGAACAGGGGAGCCAAAGTGATCAACTCTTCATCATATAAAGTTAAAACTGTGATTTTAAGACTTGCAGTAGTTTGGAGAACTATGCCTCTACTTATATTCCATTTCTAAAATCTTTCTTAAGATGTATTTCTTTACTTCCATGAAGCTGGTGTCTGTTTTCAATTAATTCTGTGAGCTTGAAAAGCTTTTTACTTGCTCTTGTTTTCCTCTGCAAATCAGTAGTAGTAGAAACTGTTTCATTATTTTGTTGGGGTTTTTTATCATTAAATACACTTAAAATTAATGTAATCCATATTCTATATCTAATCTCACTCTTCATTAAAAGTAGCTTTATCAGGAGAGTGCATAAAGTCTGCTTTATTGATTTATTTCTTTCTTGAAATACTTCTTTTTACTAGATTCTTATAAATGGTTTTCATCATAAAAATGGTTTTACTTCAAGAGAATGTAGTTTTAATGTTACTGAAGACCATAAGAATATCTCAAATGGAGAGATGTGAGGAAAGAGAAAATAGAAGAAATAACTGTGAAGTGAAAATGAAGGCATTCTGTAACGGCCACATAGGAGTTATTTTTATTTGGTGTAGTTGGGTTCAAGTGAATAAAATGCTGCTGCCATGAAGAGCTTAAGTAAATGCAGAGATAAAATAGTTACAAATTATATCCTGGAAGTTGGAACAGAAGAAATATGACTTGTGAAGATGGACAGAGCTCATTGTCTTCTGAAAACAGTGAACATAGCACTTTGCAGAATGTACGTGAATTTTGTGCACCCTGTTTTACTATGGGGCCTTGCCTTCCACAGGCAGAGCTGGGCATTTGCCTTAGAAGCGTGTTAGAAGGGCTGAAAATAGTGTGTTATGTAGCATCTGTTTGTAATATTAATACCTACCCTGGGACGTCTTTAATATGAGATTGCACTGCTGAGATTATTTTTTTATGGTATGTCTTGGTCACACTGAAAAGAGGTTAGAATTAGTTGAAATTTTCTAAGGGAGTCAGTATACTTCATGGAAAAGTATACTCTTTGTAAAGTATATTTTCATGTTCTGGAAAACAGCTATGTCAGAGACTGCTATTCTAAAAGACTTTTTTTATCGGCAGTACCGATGGCAAATGTTAAAGTCTGTGTCACTAATATACCACTGAAAGTATATTTAAATTTAAAAGTAGACATGAATATATATGCAAAATGATCACATTCAGTAACTTAAACAGAAAAAAAAGGTGCTAATGATTCCTGAGTTAGTGGAAGGTAGTTCAAGGGCAGAAAGAACAGAAATTCTGCTGCTTGCAGATTTATTTATTTATTTAGTACTTAATCATTTGGGATTGCTTTTTAAACAAACTGTTTACAGAAGAGTTGGTGGATTAGCGTTTTTTGTTTGATGCAAAACCACAAATGTCACCCTTTTCTTCCATTCTCCAGACGGTGGAGGGAGTGCTGTCTCAGGGAAGGGAAAGGCAGCTGTTTGTGCTTCAAGGGCGTTGTTTGGTATCTGTCATCAAGCAGAGAGCTCTGACAAGGAGCTGGCAGGAAATTAGGTTTGGTAGCTCGTGATAAGTGTAAAAGGAGACAGAATGAGGGCTTACCTAGTGTGTCATGGAAGTCACTCATTTTGGTTTTGCTTCTGAAGGTGACATCATTCATGATGGCATCCAAATATGACTTATGAAATTAATTATTAATGATTGTCAAGCTTTGAGAGAACCAGATATAGAAAGCCATGGACTGTCTGTAGACTATGGTGCCTACTGCTTGAAGCAGGAATCTGAAATGCAACGCAAGTACTGCTCTTTTGAGTTGCTAGCACTGCTTTTGGAGAATGGGGATAGCAGAGGTTGTACAGGTCTTTCGGGCAGTGCTTAGTTTGATTGTGCAGGTTACAAGCACAGATGTCTACCCCAAAGAATATTTGAGTGTTTTCTAAGTTTTATGAACTTGCATAGAAACTCTTCAAAATACATGTCTCGTTTGTAGCATAGCATAGCTGCTCACACTGTAGCCATCTGCAGAATAGTTTTGAAAAAGAGCTGAGGAAGCAATAATGATTAATTGAAATGTGAAGAATGACAGAATGGAAGAACTGGCTTTGAAAGGATATTTCATATCAATATCAGATTTAATAATTTCCTTTTTAAAAAGTCACTGGCAGGCAAGTGTACATGATTGCAATGATATGCACAGTTAAAAAACCCATCCATGACAAATCCAGGAAAAGTCCTGATCGAGTAAAACATTGTAGAGTTTCAGCTGAGTAGTGGAATTCTATTTCTTTTTCTTAGATCCAGAGCCTGTTAAAAGAGCCTTTGGATATTCCTTTCCCTTCTCTGAAGTTTTCACATTTCATTCTTGATGTCATTTATAAATTAGGGGCTGGAATCTGGCCACCAAACTGATGAGTTTTAAAATAATCCGACTAAAAAAGTTTTTTTAAAATACCCTTCCAGGTGATTAGTAATACATATAAATATGTAATAAAAAAGACCAAATATATTCAATCTGTGCTTCAGTTAGCTGCTAGGTTGATGGACTCCTTAGTGGTTACTGGAGGATGGTCAGTAAAAGGCACGACCAGACGTATTAATTCCCTTTTGCACCCATTCGTGGAAGACTTAATGAATTCTTTCAGTTTTTTTCAGTCACACCGTTGGACAAGTCACTACTTTGTTGTAGCTGCTCAAAATGGCATGCTCCAGTTGCTTCATTGGAAACCCTGTAAGTTTGGGACTTTATGCATAGCTTGAGAAAAGTATTGGAGAATATGTGAAGCTGTGCAATAGTGAGATTAAGACATAGATATAGTCCTATTTAGGGAGGAGTAAATTCACAGCAAAGCAATTCATATTACGTAACAAAGATGGAAGATTCTTAAAATGGGGTAGTTTGTGCTTCTGGTTTCCCAGTCAGTTTTCAGGGGCTATGCTGACTCTAAGAACAGCCCTTTCCTACCCTCTTGCCCTGTTTCTTGGGCACTTCATGTTCAGCTGTAGGCATGGTTCCAGAATGGCACTCCAGTAGCTCCCATCTCCTGAGAGAGTGGATCATATATGGTTTCTTTCCTCCTTGTAAATAAAAGAGCCAATTCCAGAAATAGTGTGCTTTTGGCTTGCTGGCATTAGAGACAAAATGAACACAAACTTGAGATGTAGGTAGAATTGCTTAATCATGTGAAAGTAGCAATGGCTGGTACGTCTTCTGTTCTGTGTTTGTGCAACACGTAAGCTTCTGTGAAACTAATTTTTGCCTGTGCTCTGTAGCCATCTGTATGTTTGTTGTTCAGAATGCCATTTTCACTTTGAGCATTTTTGTGTTCTTTCTACTTCGGAATTTATTTTTTATGTAGCCTTGACTATGTCCTGGAAATAGGCAGAGTGAGATTAGTAACCTAACCCTCCTCTGGACCTGCTCAGGCATGTCTAGAGGAGAGTCACCAAGATGCTCTGGGGGCTGGAGCGCCTCTCGTATGGATATAAGCTGAGAACTGGGCTTGAGCTTGTTCAGCCTGGAGAAGGCTCCAGGGAGATCTTAGAGCAGCTTCCAGTATATAAAGGGGCTGACAAGGAAGCTAGAGGGGGGGTTTTGACAAGGGCCTGTAGTGACAGGACGGGGGTTATTTTTCCTAGCTATCAGGGCATTCTTTTTTGTCTGGCACTTCCATAAGTTTAAAAGAACATGCAGATGGAGAGTTGGAATTAGGTTACTTTAGAAGTGTTCTTATATCGTGCTTAAGAAAGTGTACTTCTCTGACCACACTCTAATTTTTAGTCATCGCATTTGTCCCTCATCAGTTGATGAAGTACCATATTTCATAAATGATTTTGTATATGAATATGTCAGTATTACTTATAAACTTCCATTTTTCAAACAAAGGTTCTTGTTGCTGTAAGTCTGTTGCATAATCATGAAATGTGTGTGTTGCTGTTTTGGTGCTCTCCATGTTTCATGGGAGGATCTGGATAAAAATACTTTGATCTCTCAGTTTTGGTGTTTTTTTCCTTGTGATGTTCTGTTTGCTGTTCTGGTATTCCAAATGTTATGCACAAAGTGGCATATTACAGGGCATTAGAGAAAATGGCTGGGGAGATTCACAGTAGGAAGTTGAATGAAGCATACTCATTTGAAAATCTGTTGTTAGAAAAAGCAAATAAAAATATTCCTTGCCCTTGCAATATAAATCCCCATATTTTCTTTCTCTCCATCTGAGTTCAGTTATATATTGTATCGATTTTATTCCACTTGGAATTCTGGGTGTTATAAAAGCTGGTGTTAGTCTGGAAAACTGAAAGAAACCAGGATGCTGAAATCATTTCCTACATCATAAAAACAAATGATAATGTCTGACACTTTATAAATACATCTAATATACCAGATCAGAATTAGACTCCATATACAACTGTAACTGTATTTAAAAATAAGGAAAAGGGAGAGGAAGAGGTGGAATTGTGGAGTTCTTAATCTATTTCCCTAGTTATTCTACCATGGATTGAGATACAATAGTGGTAGCTAAATCACAACCATATTAAGCACATTTCTGAACATGTGGCATAATGCTCTGAGCTGAATGATTAACGGTCATAGAGAGGTTGCTTCATTTTATATTACCAGCTTCCACAAGACAAATGAACTCTCTGCTTTAAATGTTTCCAGTTCTATTAAATAGTGGCAGCTTTCTGGAAATAAGCAGGAAACACATGCGTAATAACCAGTAGATGTGGAGGTTGGTCTGTGGATATTTCGGAAGAAGAATGGATCTAGAAATATAAAAGGGGAAATTTTACAAAATTATTCTGTCTTCCCCTGTTTCTGGAAGGACTGCTTCATACAGATGTTTATGTCGGCTGATTTATTCTAAGCATCTGGTTTGCAGTCATTGACCAGATTGCTGGCACCAGGAAGTTTGCTTGGCATCGCTGTGATGGCAGGAACTAAATGGATTAAATGACCATTTGAGAATTTACTGACTGTGTCAGCAGCTGATATACAACTCTTCACCTTTGTTTAGAACACTCACTTACTGTGTTAAATTGAACAGATCCTTACCGTAAATCACAAAACCTATTTATTTGAACAGGATTTTTTACTTTTTATAAAAATAACCTTTCAAAGTCTGTGTATGTTTGAGATGTTTCACAAGTTTTTACTGGTGCTTCGTGATTTGTGTTTGTAGCCAATGGTAGGAAGATTGCATCAGTGAAACAAGAGTAAGTGCAAATCATGGAGCTACCTTCTACCCAGACTGCTGTGTCTCAGCAGGCTGACATGGTTGCACTGTACAGTAGTGCTGTTAGTCATCTTCTGTGTGTTCTGATATTTAATTTCCTAAGAAACCTCCTTATAAATGTAATAAATGCATAGGCTGTCATTTTGAGAATTGTTTTATGCTTGAGCTGCCTTTGCAGCATCAGCTACCTCAAACTGCTGTGGAGGTCTTTGTAGTAGGTGATTCTCATAGCCTGTTTCTACAATACATAAAAAACAGAAAGATTTTATCAATTCTTTGCATTAGCTGCTGCTTAGGATTTTACTGAAAAATAGAATAACCGACATACGCACTTCGGTTCGGTTCAGGCTTTCCTTTCTGAGGTGTGAACAGAAAATCTGATGCTGATGCTTCACAATGCTTACTCAATTTTTTGTGTAGCACACATTTAAGGTGTAGATTTTAATTTGGCCATTCTATCAGAATATGTTTCTGTGTTGTAACACTTCTGACCACCTTTTTTTTGGGGGGTGGGGGGCTGTGTGGTAAATTTCCAACTGTGAATATACAATAAGTTTTTATAGTTGTAATGTGGCACAGTAAGTAGCAATAGCACTGAAACATTTAGTGCTTGATGAGTTGCATCTGATCTGCAGCAGACAAAAATCATCTGTCCCTTCTGTAGTGGATGCACCAGTCAAAAATGTGTGTCACTAAATATTTCTTTTCTATTTCAAGACTCTAAATCAAAAATAGTAGTGACTTTAGATCAGAAATTTTTCAGATGTAAAAAAAGAATGGGATGCATCTATTATTTGAGAGACTGAATGCATATAGTGGAAACTTGAATTCAGTTTGAGGTTATGTCATCTTTCTCAAGCAGTAAACCAGTGCCTTGCTTGCATTCACTAATCTGGTAGGTGTTGGAGTGTGAGCCCAATCAGGCGTGCTGCCTTTATAGGCCTGCGTATTTTTTTCCATTAGCCTTTTGTACTTAATAATGATTCACTGGTTTGTGTCTTTACTGTTCCTGTTTTATGTGTTAAGAATGTAAACAGATGTCACGAGATGCCTGACCATGCATTAGGTAATGAATGTACAAGCACTTCAATTTTCTGTGATGTTACTCTCTTGAGTTCTGTAACAGTCAAGGCTAAATCAGAACACTTAGCAAATGACTTCTGGAATTTCTGGTTTTCTCAGTAAATGATGGTGTGCTTAACCTGGCAGTATCTTTGTTTTGGCAGTAATGTGTAAGTTGCTGCTTCCACCAAAATAGTTATTTTCCTGGGTTTCAAAATGAGTACTGTAAGCTTTTCAAAGCTGATGTGCTTCCTGCCATTCTCTCAGGGAGTTTGCTTTTCACTTCAAGCATGAAATTAGTCATTAGGGTTTCAGTGAAGGGGAAGCCTAGTGAGAGCAAACAGTGGCTGTAGCAGAAGTGAGCATGGAGTTAGGAAAACAAGGGCCATACTTCAGAAATTTCATTGTCTCCCAGCGAAGAAGGTTAAAACACAAGCTGCTGAATATGTTGTTTCAAATGTTTTTGGAACTCTGAGTTCTGCAATGGTACTTAGTGATTGATTATGAAGCAGGGGAAAGAGGAACGATGTGTTCAAATAAAAAGTAGTCCATTGCTCTAGGATTTTTCTGAGGGCTCATGTTCTACACAAAAAGAAGCATAGAAGCCTACACTCTTTAAATGCTTAGCGGTGAACCATTTCATTATATGTGGGGCATGCATATTTACATAAAAATAAAATTGCAGGGATCCTGTTAAATTTATCCGAGAGCATAAAAGCAGTCTTCAATTGCAATAAAATGTTTTGAGAATGAGTAATGGTGCTGTTTAGATGAGATTCTAAAACCCTTTAGGATTATCCAACTTCCATTTGAATTATGTAGTAACTGATGAGGCTGCTGTAGGAATCAGATTTTTCTCGGCTTACTGATGCTAGACAATTCTCCTCAGCATGGTGTCTTCAAGCTCTCACTTACTTAATGATTCATTGTTCCAGTCAAAAAGAGAAAAAAAACAAAACAAAAAACCCCCACAAAATAATTACCCAGCAGCTTTTTAAAATTAATTCACTTGGGATTTAAAAATTGCAGCAATAAATTACATATTGTAGATTCATTCCTCTCTGTTTCTTCTTGTGCCTTTTGCGTTGTAATGTTGATGTCGTGAGTGATGTAATTGAAGGGACTGAGGTTTGCCAGCAGACTTTCTTTGAATGAAGTCTTAACAAGACCCATCCCCAGTTGTTATGGAGCACTTCAGATTTTGTCAGGAACCAGAACTGCATTTGAAAAGGGCTCAGTAGCTCTCAATCAGCAGTGAACTGAGCTTTGTCTTGCAAGAAGCCTGCCTGATGCTATTTCAGTGAGAAGGAAAATTCCTTTTAACTCTAAAAGAAAATATTTAATTGACGGCATCAAAAATGGGAGCTGCTAGGCCATACCTCAGAGAAGCTGGAATGAGTTTATGAAAACTGTCCCATAAGTACATGCTGGTTGTGGAATTACAAGAGCTTTACCAGGGCCCTGAGGACTTCTTTTGAGGATACAGCTCTGCCAACTTTGTTGGCTCCGTCTGACCTGGCTCCGTTCCCTTATGGAGTAAAGAAAAGAGACAGGTTGGAAAAAAAAAAAAAGGCAAACTGTTATTATTGCTATTATTTTATATATATATTAAAAGGAAAAAAAAAAAAAACAAAAAAAAAAACAAAAAACCAAAAAAACCTGGAGTCTTGCTCAAGGTCCTCTTATCCTGATGTATGATTGTCCAGAGGTCATTCTTTTCAAGGATCTGTCTCAGGAAAGGGTCAGAAAAGAAAGTCCACAGGAAATGTCTTTCCATTTAGAATTCTCCAGTACAGAGGAAAGCATATGCTTATAGAAATGCATCAGTGCCACTGCTGAATATCAATAATGCATTGCTCTGGTGCTGCAGGCTATGATAGTTTCAATATATTTGAACAGTCAGCTTCTGCCTTTTCTGAAGGGAACTCTGAATTATGGATAGGAACAAACCATGCTTTCTGATGGCAACGTTTCAATAAGAGAACAAATACTGTCCTTCAGAAACAGAGTCCATTTTCAGTTTTCTGATGAAATATCAGAAGATGCAAATTTGGATAAATGAGAGATAATTTATAGCAAACTAAATTTTTTTTGTCCTGCTTTTTTTTGTTATGACACAAATGTATTCTTAACTGAAGATTAATACTGACATATTTTTTCACACACCTTGGTCTGCAGAATTTAAACCGACCAATTTATAACATGGTCAGCAGCCAGTGAATCAATGCTGAGAAGCAATTCATAGCAGTCAGGATGAAAGTTGCTTCCATTTTCTTCCTGGAACATGCACACTGAATTGTGTTATGTGAGTCTTGTAAGTATAGCATTCCAGGGCAGGGTGCCTGGGAATTGAGAGCAGCACCTGCCTTTTATTCTGTGCCTTTAATTCTGAGGCTCTATAATATTTTAGAGAGAGACATTTGTTTCGCAGCTGGAGAATGACAAGAATTAAAGACAAAAAGCGACACTTCAGAGTGTTATTAGGAATAACATCTAGATATAATTCTTCTTCACAGACATTGCTAAATCATGTGTTATGATATTTCACACTAGTTAGGAAAAAAAAACCCAGACTAAATTAAGGGAATTTCCTACAAAGGTTTTTTATCAGGACCGAGGATGAAACAGCTCCTCTAATCAGGAATAAATAGGAATTGGGTGATAAGGGGGAAGGGGTGGAAAAATGGAAAATGTCAACTAAAAACTACATTATGATGTAGCTTATGAAATATGGAAGGCCCCACAAAGATTTAAACAGCTGCTTAATTTCTGTCAGCAACTGTTGACTTTAGCATGTTGAAAAATGTCCAATTTTTGTTAATAGCCAGCAATGCATTTAATGCATGCTAGTTATCACGCTTAGAGATATTTGTAGAAAACAGTAATACAGTAAAAAGATTAAATAGAAAAAAAAATAATTAAGGTTACTGAATTTGAATATTAACACAGCCAAAATGGCTAGTTGCTATGAAGTAGAAACTCGTACCAATACCTATAATGCAGAAGCATTGCTCAAGGACTTCATATGCTGGTCAGGTGACTTGGAAAAATTATCTCCTAAAATTCTAAGTATCTCCCAGATCCAAAGAGAATGAAATTATTAATACCATATCAAATTTGAACACAAACAACTGAAAGAAGGGATTACATAGCAGAAATGCATAAATGAGAAACATGGTAAAATTGATGTGTTTTACAAAAAGTTAATGTGTGTACTTAATGTTGTTTTCCTTTGATAAGAAAAGTGTATTTTTAAGAAGATGCAGTGGAATAAACCTGATCTGCCTGATGTTTCTGATGTTCAAAAATGTGTCTTGCAGTTGTTTGGGTGGAAAATGATAGGTTAAATTGAAAAAGGCAAAGCTTATCAAAATTAGGATTGATTATATGGTAGGCAACAATGGTTTGTGTTAAAAGGCAGTGTCTTGGACTGAAAGTAAGTTACTTTTTTAAGACCTGCTGTATGTAGTGCTTTCTTTATTACCTTGGCTTGGGACAAATGTTATGAAGCATAACTATAAAGACAGTCCAGAATATGTGCCGGTAGTATGGGGATAAAATGTAATATCATTAAATATGAAGTCCCCAGTTCCATACTTACATCTTGCAATGTAAGTTATGAGCGTCTTTTTTTTTCTAAAATGCATAATAATCTGCAAATGAAATAAATCAAAACTATTTTATACAGCTTGAGTATTGTAATTTCTACTATTATCTTGGTTCCCCACTGTAACTTAACATACATCTCTTGATCATCATTTTCATTAACAGCAACTGCTGAGAAAAATGAGGGTGAAAAATGACAGAACTCTTTGTTTCATGACTGCCAGTACCAGCATGGAGAGAGCAGGCAGGTGCTGGCTCTGTCGGTGCAGGGAAGACTTTCCAGTCATTGTGACTGAAAGGCAAAGGTTTATAATAATCCATTGTCAGTGTAAGAACCAGCTGGAGTTCAAATTGCTGGTGCAAGAGTGTTTTTAAAGACTGTTAACAATTTAATGTTTAATAGAGGATAGATGGCATGGGCTGAAGATGTTTCAAGTGGTATCTTTCACAATTTGAATGAATGAATGACGTGCACTTTACATTTAGAATATTGCTTCTGAGCTCCTCAGTCTGAGAGCAGGAAAAATTGAAAGATGGTATCCAATGTATTAACTGGCAGAAACTCACTGAGTTTGATTTCATGATACAGTACTTAGGGCTTTGATGCTGTGGACTTGATTTATTTTTATTTTGTTTATGCGGGTGAAAAATTTGGTAAGGATGTTTGAGAGTTTCTATTCACAAAGTATGTATACATCTTGAAGTACATGCAATCTGTGATCCTGAGAGGTAAGGGCTACAGCCGCAGCCGTGACACACAGCTGAAAGTCGATCAGATGACATCAAAAGCTGGACACAACTAGTGTATTTAGTGAATCAAGTATACTCATCCTTGGCAGTTCCTACACTTGGCCATTGCATAATAGTAGCCACAGGAGAAACACAAAGGACCAGAAGAACTGTATTATAATATGCAAAGAGTGTTTTCATAGATAACATGAGGCTCAGGATGTGCTGTCTATTTGTACTGGATCATCAGAGTTTGATTCTTAAAGGGAAATATTAGTCTCCTGAAGGTCCTTTCTATCTTAGAATGCTAGCTGGTTTATTAGAGGATATACCCCACTCTTTCCTCACCCTCAAACAAGAATCACAGGTGGTATCCTTTTAGTTGTCTTTGAAGAATTAGTCTCATAACAGCATAATTGTAAAAGGAATGTAACAATAGTGAAGTTATTTGATAAATGCAGCCAGAATTCAAGATCTTGATAGTATACCCAGAAAAAGGAAAAAAATTATCTTCACATTGCTGTCATTTGTTTGAGCAGGCGTGATACACTCTAATTTGACCTATTTTCTGATATGCTTTATGTATCAGAGTGCTGATACTGAATATTTGTATTCACGGTTTGGCTGTATGACTAATTGAAGAAATCTGTAATCTTCTGGTCTCATGTTAGCATTACATTACATTGTTTCATATTAAATATGATGCCTCTTTTAATCTGCACATTACAGATGCTTATTTCTTTTCACATTCATGGTAGTATTATCCCATTAAAGGTATTTGTGATTTCTTACTGTCTTTGTAAAGGCTATCTCATAACAATGTGCAGTGCCACGTTTGGCTGCAAAAATGAATTTGTGTTACTAGTGTGAAACACGTTTATGAACTGCTTTGCTAGCTTTTTAACACTTCTGTTGTAGAGGCAGTTATCTCAGATTTTTCTTCTACCCTGGTGGAAGTTTAGTGGTAACGAATGTAGTGACTGCCTGTACTGCCTGTAGGGCTCAATACACGGAACTTTAGTGGTGGATAAGAAAGGTCTTAAAGTATGTCCTACAGTCCAGATGTGACTACAGAATTGGCCTGACCTAAGTCTGAATTGAGTTTTAAGCCAGTAGACCAGCCTAGTTGGTGTGGAACACAGCAATATTAAGGAAAGGCACCAAGTGCACTTCCTAACTCAGCTGTCATCAGAGAGCACCTTGCTATCCACTCTTAACTGGCAAGGAACTAACTTGGAAATAAGCTGAGGTATTAAACTTTATGTTTAAACATTTTTTGGTCTTCCACCTGTCAGGCAGTTCACAGAATCCTGTAGTGAAGCGGGCTTGGAGGAGCAATGAGCACACAGCAATGGTCCTGACCTTCATCTAGAAGGTGGCTGTGATGATAGTTGACTTTTCCCAGTACAGACTGATGCCTGGAAGTGTGAGCACCATTCCTCTTCCTCTGCAATCCAAAGTTGGCTAAATAGTAGCAGAAAATAAGGGACTGAGACTAAAGGATTCCTATTTGGGGAGGAGGGGGTAAAGTTAAAAAAAAACACAGGAGCCAAACCAGCTAATGTGGATTCTGTTATAAGGGTTGGTGGAAAGGAGATGTGTAATTTTTTGTAAGTTTAGTAAAATCAGAAGTAAACTTTTTTTATTACTTCTCAGTTAGTTCAGAACAGGTAGCAGAACACTGGGATATGATCAATGTTACCAGGAGTAGAAAAAAAAGAAACGAGTTAATCTCTTTTTTTCTTTTTTAACTCTTTAAAAGCTGTATATTCTTGTTAGAGGAAACTTTAGCATCAAAAAAGATGATTTTATAAAGGTGTTATTAGTATGTAAGGACAAAGAAAGTACCTTTTTAACGTTATTGAAGCATCTTTCTCTTTAACTACCTTTTGAATATTGACAGAGGTAATAGGTACTGTGTCCTGTGCTGCATCAAAAGGAACATGACCAGCAGGTAGAGGGAGATGATCCTGCCCCTCTACTCTGCTATTGTGAGACCTCACTTGGAGTACTGTGTGCAGTTCTGGTGTCCTCAACATAAAAAGGACATGGAACTGTTGGAACAA
>JASSUY010014111.1:0-11487 GCA_032466535.1 Forpus xanthops
TTCAGCTATTTTCAAATCTCCAGATACATAAGAGAAAATAACATAGGAAGAAAAGACATTACAAGAATAGCTCAACAGACAAATATCTTCACTTTTTGAAGGAGTTAAAGATGGTTAGAAATATTTACTTTAAAATAAGCTATCCACAGGACAGCTTTTCGAGCCATCAGTTTGTTTTTCTTTTTTAATACAATATATATGTTGAATTCTGCTTGAAAGAATAGTTTATTTTACCCTGAAATAAATTGTAAACACTATGCTCTCTTTGAAATCCAGTATGAATCCTCATTCTCCTGCAAGAAATGGTTTAGGGGCAAATCTATGTTTCAAATTTATTAATGACTCCTCAAGTTGTTATAGAAACGCAATTGCAGAAAGGCAATATCTAGAGACATGAGCCTCTTTCATGTTCACTTTCATGCGAATTGGTTGCTGAGGTTACCTAACAATGGAGTAGGTTGTACATCCAATTCCCTCTTTTACAAAGGCATTACAAAACCAGGGTTTTGCAGCAGAACAACACTCACTAAAACAACTACTGTGCTTTATTTACCATACATGCATTAAAAAACATAGCTGTTTTCTTCAAATATCTGTCAGCCATTTTAAGTAGAATCTTCAAAGGCAACATAAGGTAACTTTTACTGAGGAAGCAAAACACTGTAGGTACAAAACGGGCTTCCATTCTACTAACTGCTTAAGAACTTACAGCAATGCTAAATTCAGTTTTTATTTCAGTAGGACAATTGAGTGCTCAGCAAGACAAAGTAATTTGATGGAGAGATTTTTTGAAAATGGGATATGATCTAGTTTTGTTCAGGGAACGTTGTGTCTCTGCCTGGTCTCACAAGGTGAGGAATAACTTAATGGTGAGATCATACAGACTTAGGTACACTCTAATACCTTTACTCCAGAATATATATCTCTTGGGCTTTCAGTAACACCCCTGGAGATGAACCTAAGTATACTATTTTAGATTTATCTAGCAAGTTCTACTTGCTGTCAGCATCAAAAATTATTGGGCTATTTCTTCTCATCAAAAGGCACAAAAAATTACTCAGGAAAAACTGAACAAGAAATAACGGTTCTTGCTGCTACAACATGCAAGTAAGAGCATTTGAACATGAAGCAAGTTCGCAGGGATGAAGAGCTAAGCAAGGAGGCAATGGAAATTAAAGGGAAAGGTTTGTTTTCATAATTAAAAACAGATTTCAGAAGGAAAACTCAATTTCACTACACTTGATGACAGTTTTTCCATAAATTTCAAGGAAGCCATGACTTCACCACCAGACAGCTATGAAGTGCAACCAACTACTTAAAAAAACAAGCAGAAGCATGATAAAAATAAGAAATCTTAGAATCCGGCAAATCCCAGAACAGTAGTTGAATATGAACGAGGAGATAAATGATGAAAAGTGTGTTAAGGAAATTTTTCAATAGGTTGGAATAAAACCAAAGTTTGTAATGTCACTCCACATGCCCAACATAATTTTTGTGAGACTGGGACTAGAAAATCATGATTTGGTATGGGTAAGTGTCTCACTGGTTGACTGAACAATCTCAGTGTATTTGATAAGCAACTCCCACAGTATGTCTGTGAAGCATACACATTATGCACAACCACATTTACTACAGGAGGAGAGTACTTAGTTAAACAGTGTCAAAACAAAAAGCACTTCAAAACCAATTCTGCAATTCTTTTGCAATAAGTTCTCTACTACCATTCTTTGGGGAAAAAAAAAAAAGTAGCCTCAACTGTATGTTTTTGTTTGTTTGTTTAGGTTCTTCTGTTGGTTTGTGGGGCACCCTCTGGATTGGTATTTTGCCCCTCTTTATTTTTTTTTCACTTTGGCCTCTTGGCTAACTGTGTGTCCTGGGCTGCACCAAAAGGAACATGACCAGCAGGTCAAGGGATGGGATTCTCCCCCTCTATTCCATTCTAGTAAGACCCCACCTGGAGTACTGCATGCAGCTCTGGGGTACCCAACACAAGAGGGCCATAAGACTGTTGAAGGAAGTTCAGGAGGGCCATGCAGATGAACAGATGGCTGGAAAGCAGAGATGATCAAAGGACTGAGAGGTGTGTTCAGCCTGGAGAAGAGAAGGCTCCAGGGAGACCTTACAGTAGCCTTAGAGTACCTAAGGGGGCCTGAGAGCGCTGAGACCCTGGCACAGGTTGCCCAGTGAATCTGTGCCTGCCTTACCCCTGGCAGCATTCAAGGCCAGGTAGGATAGAGCTTGGAGCAACATGGTCTAGTGGAAGGTGTCTCTGCCCATGGCAGGAGGGCAGGAAAGATATGGCCCATACGGTCCCTTACAACTCAAGCCATTCTATGATTCACAATTTAAGTTACGATTATATGCATTAGTCCTGCAATAGTTTCATAGAGGGGATTTTTGCTAGCTTTTAACTAGAACCCTCAAAGCATTTCTGCACCTTTTTGACTTTCATACTAAGTTAATATGGACAGTAGAGTTATGCTGCCATAGTAATTTTGCATACAACACCCTTTCAAACACATCCAGAAACAATTTCTTGATCACATAGCTTGCACTGGGTCCCAATCAAATACACATTCAGCAACATTGGTCCCTATATAAAAGTACTGGAAAACCATGCACTAGTGCAATTAAAGGAATTTTAAAGGAATCTTCTCTGTAATTTATTAATCTGAAGTCTTCAATTCTGTATGGGAAGAAAAAGGTGACTGAATCTTAAAATGAAGAAACAAATGATGCTCAAAAGAAGATGGTCTTAGTATATTCACTTGCATAAAGAAAATGAGTTTTTCTCTTCTAAGCTCTTTGTAAGCCCTCTCTATATGGGGAATATATGTTTCTGCGCACTGTTTTTCCAGTTCTTACAAGCTTCTGATTCATGTTAAGAGTATCTAAACTCTCCAGTTCAACACTAAGGAATGCAGTTCTCTATCAGACCTCTAAAAATTATTTCAAAAGGCTTTTTTTTTTTTTTCCCCCACAGAAGTGGTATAAAGAACTCTCAATAATTCCAAATACATGATTTAGAATCATGGAATAGTTAGGGTTGGAAAGGACCTTAAGATCATCTAGTTCCAACCCTCCTGCCAGGGACAGGGACACTTCCCACTAAACCATGCCACCCAAGGCTCTGTCCAGCCCAGCCTTGAACACCGTCAGCGATGGAGCATTCACAACTTCCCTGGGCAACCCATTCCAGTGCCTCACTACCCTTACAGGAACGAATTTCTTCCTCAGATCCAAAACTTTCCCTGTTTAAGTTTGAACCCGTTACCCCTTGTCCTCTCACTAAAGTCCCTCATGAAGAGTCCCTCCCCAGCATCCCCATAGTCCTCCCTTCAGAGACTGGAAGGCTGCTATGAGATCTCCACACAGCCTTCTCTTGTCCAGGCTGAACAGCCTCAACTCTCTCTTCCTATTTTTATACGGGAGGTGCTCCAGTCTGCGTATCATTTCTGTGTATGTACCTTTATATTATTAAATCAATGAAGGCACACATCTAGAACTGTCAGGCTTCACTTACTGAAGATATTAAAATATTAAATGCTTTAGTTTCATTATGCTATTCAGACAGTGTTCTTATCTCTTTTCCTTGCCAAACACAGTCCAAAATCTAGATTAATTTCGTAAATAATTTCCTGTAAACACCTGAACCATGGACTAGAAAGGAAATTTATCAGAAGCTCTTCCCACCTATTGTAATATTCTCCAATTCTCTAATGAAAAGATCTCAGACTTCAAGAACAGCATTTTATTTAATGGTTATAGTTCAATAAAGCAGATAGAATCCAGAAAGGCTTTAAAAGGAGACTTCCACTGGATAAAATCCATGTACATTTTAGTTTTGTCCAATAAGAAGAAAATTGGTTTCACTTACATGATGTAATTTATGATGAACCTGTCTTGCAAACTATTCCTCACTAGAGTCTTAGAGATTTGACAGCATGCCCATAACAATTTCACATTCATCCACAGAGATGACTGATGATCATAAAAGGGTTTAAATACAGCGTGTCCTACTGAACTTTATTTAAACTCATAGAAGCTATATAATTGCTCTAGAGATCTCATGGAATTTATCTCATTTTACTTCCAGAATTTCTCTCATTTTACTTCCAGACACTTATCAATAGGTTTGACCCAGTAACGAGGCTTTCGCTGTCTTTTGACGCTTTATGCTCCAGACAATCAGGGACTTTGGGAATACAGGTCTGCCAGAGGACTAGGCAAAATGGTGCTGGACCTGTCCAACCAGCAAACTGAACGTTCAGGAAGTACCACATCTACAGAAAATACTAAGGTATAAATTAACTGGATATCTTTCTTCATTCCACAATATAAGGACTAGATGCTCAACGTAGTATCTCCACAACAGGAGAAAAAGCTCTTTCTCATTTTCTACCACAAAGCCTTTTGTAGACTGGTTTTCAAACTCTCCAGTTGCAGTAACATAAGGTGGCTTCAGACTGGGGCCAGTAAAGCTGCTCCTGACTTAAAATGATGGAAATAGAGGAAAGGAGAGTTCACAGAAAGTTAATTGGCTGAACTTACAGAGAGAGAGTTTTTTCTCCACTAGGCTGTTACAGAAAATTTAGAATTAAGACCAAGTGACCCTTTGAACCTCTGAGCACAACTGAGTGTACAAGACAACAGAGGGGGAGACAACAGAAACTGTTCACCTCAAACACTTACCAAGCCAATTCCCACAGTGATCATCCCTAAACTGACTGCCAGAGGACAGATTAATGTATATTTTATACTTGCTCCCCTGCCACTGCTGTGTTTTCCCCTCCGTGCTTCCAACATTTTCTCTTCTTTTGCAGCCATCATTACCAGGTCCTTCCAGCAAGCCTAAAGAGAAGAAAGAGGGCCTGCGGGGCAAAAACGTGGATGACTCAAATATATAACTACATTATGGAGGAAAGTAAGCCACCAAACTGACAGACAAGAGCTCCAGATGTCACAACTCCTGTTCAGCGTTACAGTCCAGTATGCACAGTGAAGTTGACAGCAGTGGGCCAAAAGGACAACTGAGATAGAACATGCTTAAACATTAACCTTTCTTGTATCTCCTCCTGTAATCCAGGACAACCTCAAAACCTACACGTCATAGATTCAGCAGTAGCAGTCATTTTCCTCCTTCTTAGTAGCTGGCGCAGTGCTGTGTATTTGAATTTCAGCCTGGGAACAGCACTGATAGCACCAATGTTTTTAGTTGTTGCAGTAATGTTTACTCTGAACAAGGACTTTCTGGGTCTCATGCTCTGCCAGGGACGAGGGGAAGCTGGAACAGATCGCCTGACCCAAAATGACCAAACAGGTATTCCATACCACAGCATGTCATGTAGTTACCCGGAAGGATTAAATCACTGCTTGGATTGGCCTGGGTATTGGTCAGCGAGTGGGGAGCAGTTGTATTCTCTTCTCTCTTTATTTCCTTTATTATTATTGGTGGTAGCAGTTGTGATTTGTGTTACACCTTAGTTACTGGACTGTTCTTATCTCAACCTGTGGGAGTCACATTCTCTTGATTCTCCTCCCCATCCCTCTGGGAGGGGGGGGGGGTGGGAGTGAGAGAATGGCTGCGTGGTTCTGAGTTACTGGCTGACTGAGCTTAAACCACAACAACATGCTCTGCTGACCTTTCCTGTACTAGTCATTCCTGGAAAACTAGGTAAAATTATACTCCAAAAACTTCACAGTCCACATTAAGGATAAGCATTTGACATTCCCACTAAAGTGAAACAGATGTTGGAATGCAGCAAGGAAACTAAGAGTTGCATCACAGCACAGAATTATTTTTAAGGATTATTAAAAAGTGTTTTGAAGACAATATTTCTAGAATTATGCCAACTTATAATAAGATGAAAATTTAAAAGCATTAATATAGAACAGAGCTGAAGAGTCAACTCTCATTTCTATTGACTGTAACACACGTTTCTCCAGAAAATGAGTGAAAAGGGAAGATGTGGGATTTTTTTCAATGCCAGACACGCACATGGATCTGACACTGAAGAAGGTGTTTCAAATTATTCCCCAGCAGCTGCAAGCATGATCTAGCAACCAACCCTTTAAGAGTATTTAGCCATAACAACAATACTTTGCAAATAAATCAAAAACAAATGAAATGGCCACAGCATTAGATAAGGCATTGGATAATTGTGCTCAGGACCATATTTACTAGTGCTGGAAACAGCCTACTCCACTCTTACTACGATTTCTTTGACTTATAATAGGACAGGAATTTGGCGGGAAGGGTGGTGCCTGTTTTTTTTTTTTCGTTTGCCCCCCCCCCCCCCTTCTTTTTAAAAAAATGATGCTGTAATTCAAATCCTGGTAACCTTGGAAACAGTCTCTCCAGATATGTCTATGTCAATTAAAGTAATTGGGACACTCTAGCTAATGGTGCCTAGATTTCAGTATCTAGGCTAGGGCTAAAGCATTAGTCCTAAAGGACACTTGGCTGAGAAACAGATCCTCTGAAAGAAGATCGTTTAGAAAGGTTCTTCTCTTTTTGTAAGCATTTTTCAGAAGGCTAGCTCGGAAGAGGCAAGCTTTAAAGAATTTCCTTGGACATAATACAAGAAGCACAGGGACAATTTAGTAATAGTGAGCTCAGATTTGTTTTTACCGGAATACACTTGTATATGTATGTAAACAAAACTCCCCAAGAAAAGCACAGAAACACTACTCGCCTCCTACCTTTACTGAACCCAGAAAGACTTCCTTAAAAAACAGAATATTCTCTAACATATTTTGAGCCACATAACCACCAATCAATCACTCAGTTCAATGACATGCATCACCACCTTTCTGCAGATATATATGTAGAATCCCTGAAAAAGCTTTTCCTAAAGTGTATCTTGAGATCCACTCCCCCACACCTGAAAAGGAGGCATAAAATTTCTTCCACAGAGGATGCTCACTGAAAGAATATTGGCACATAACTTTGTTAATTAAAAGGTACAAACATTTTAAAGATATTTGCTCATTTATGCATATTAAATTACTGTACAGCAGAAAGTGATTTTTTACTAAATGCTTCTGGTTATTATGCAAATGGAAAAATGAATCGACCACATCTAATACCTGTCCTTTCCATCCTATCACTAGCCAGGACACAGAGAAAGAATTACATTGTGTTTGGGGAAAACTAACTAAACAATGATTGTTTGAAACTATTATTGTGGATTTCAGTTGTCATACAACACTAGCAAAAGAAAAAATAAGGAAGCCTGAGCTTCAAGGATTTCTTTCGTCTAGTAAAGATCTTCAATAAGCCTTTTCTAAAGCCTAGATTATCCAAGCCTTCCAGCGTGAAAAGCCAAAAGTGACCAGCAAATAGGTTATTCAGACCTAGGCTGAGGTAACTAAATGATGCTCTGATATTGTTAATAATGGAAAAGAAAAACAAAGGTAAAAAAGCAGACAAAAGAGCACAGTAGCTGTGTCAGGACCAATACACACATTCGCTGCCAGCAAAGGCATAAAGAAATCAGAAAAGTCACAGTCCGGAATCAGACGCTACAACTGCTGTTTCAGTCCCTTTGAGAATTAATTTTATTTATGTAAGAAATCTGTAATGCAATATGGAATAACTCAATCAACAAGATTTAAAATGAGAAGCGTACAAGCCTAGGGTGGACCAACTGCCAAACTGGACTTCAGACAGCTCAACTCTAGAAGATCATTTTTTAGTTTAAAGACTACAGTAAGCAAAATCATGAAATATTATGCCTATAAAACAGTTTGGAAATATGCTGTAATACTCAGCAAAACCAGAAAACTTAATGCAAGATTTAACTTCCTAATCTTTACAGTTTGAATATGGAAAACACATTCTACTCGCTGAAAAACTAGACAGGAAGGTTTTCTGTAATAATTTATTTTTGCATAGTAAAAGCTTGGGTGTGTATTCTTACTCTTAATGTTAAGCTCAGGGTCTAACTCTTCCACTGAAGGAGGCAAAATTCAACATTCACATCAACAGCACCAAAATGAGGCTATAAAGCTACTATTGCATTTAAACAGTTGTCTGACAAGCAAATTGCAGAATAAACAGAAACCTAAAATTAATTCAGAGTAATTATTTATACAGGCTTAAGTGACATGAGCATTGTGGACTTTTTTTATTTGGTGAAGATAAGTTATCTTTGTTTTACTACCTCCTTTTATGTGAATAGATGCTAAATTTTGCTTAAGCATCTTGCTTAAAAACATTTCATATTTTAGCTTAAAAATATCTTCTGCTGAAACTACTTTTTAAATGTCAAACTAAAATAAAACACAAAATAAGCCACTTTGTCTCAGAAGGAAATTGAGTATATTTATTTAGGCAAAAAATTCTGCCAGAAACATGAGCAGAATTTAATATACAATAAGGGCTATTGAGAACTTTCCAAGACAAACAAGCTTTTTTGGGGTTTGATCATTCACTGAAATAAGTATCTTACAGAAAACACATGAGTTGAAATCAAATTCTGATGAAACATGGAGGAAGCATATGCTAGTGCTGAACATAGCTGCTCAGCAGCTCATTCAGATGGCTGCTAGAGATCCCTGTCCTACAATAACCCATTAAGAGCCCATCTGGAGGGGTTACAGACCTTGAAACCATAGGATTTTCCTTCAGTCACAGAACTGAGACATTCTAGGGATATGTCCCGTGCATCTAGAAGCCATGCTGGCCAGGGTCCCAATACAGCCAAGATGCAAGGCTTGTGCAAAACCAGGGACACGTCACACTGTGTCACTGAACAGCTCTTCATTATATTAATGCGTATAATGGAAACTGCAAAGATAATTTCAGGCTTTTCAATACCTACCCAAACCGTCTTCAAGTAACATATGTACTCTACCAAAGCAGAATAATGAAGATCTTAAGGTCAAGAAACACTTGAATTATGGTGCTCTGTTCTGAATTTGAGCAAAATCAAAACAAAACAACTCTCTGGTCTTGAAAACAATCACAGAACAGAAATACTGTTGCCTGGCTAGCACTACACTATGGCACACTTTCTCTCATGCTATTTGCAAAGGCATGTGCAATCTCAGCCTTCACAGTCTAATATTCAGCATTTTGCTCACTTCAAACTAAGAATGAGATGATAAAACTCATGAAACAATAGTGCCAAAAGAAAGTCTGCACCACCATTAATTACTATACGAGTACATCAGATCTGTCACAAACAGTGACATGCCAGGCATAACAAGCACCTCAAGTCAAACTCCCCGTTTCTCTCAAGCAAGCTGCGCAGACAAAATCCTAGATAGATGACTATAGCTGCATTTCATTGCCAAGACCAGAGCACTAGTTTGTATCAGAAACCACCAACTTTCTGGCTTCACCCACTAAAAGAAAAAAAATATTAAAAAAAAAATAATGTAACAAAAACAAAATAATTATCCATAATACTGGCTCCTATTCCTAGTTTTCTCCTCTGGCTTCAGGACTACTCCCTCTGCCTACGTAGTCCCAAATGAACATAACTGCAGAACTTGTTCCACATCACATAACACTGCCATCCATTTCAGCCAAAATTCCTTTTTCCCTTCTGATTTCTTTATCCTCCCCACCTGAACTGGCATTTACTTTCCTGCCATGCTAACTGGGCACCAGCTTAAAGTCACTGAACAGAAAGGCTCAATCATGTCTTCTGCCTATGAAGTGCTGCATAACCTCTGCTAGAGGTGAACATTTCTCATTTACTCCATGGTGACAGCACATCACTTGCAAAATTATTCTGAAGCTTCAAATCATGTTTAAGGTGCATGCAGTTAGCAAGGACCCTGATAGACAGATCCGTCATACGTAACAAGGTATTTTACCAGTTTGCTCCTGCTCTCCTAGATACTGCTGAGACCATTTGTTTCAGATCCATTCATCTGAACCCAAAAATACGCTGTTACTTGTTAAGACCTCCCAGCAATTTCAATGGGAGCTGCAAGTGTCCAAGAATCAGAAATACCCTCTATTTTACTGAGGCTGACTGGGCATCAAGTCCTCTTTTACCTCATATCCCTCCCTCAAAGCTGGCAAGGCCAAAACAAGGGTAAATCAAGATAATTTCAGTCAAGGTTTCTTCAATTATTAGCAACATTCTTTTTTTTTTTTTTCTAACTACAAATAATAGAATAGTTAGGATTGGAAAGGACCTCAAGATCATCTAGTTCCAACCCCTGTGCCATGGCCAGGGACACCTCCCACTAAACCATGCCACCCAAGGCTATGTCCAACCCAGCCTTGAACACCGCCAGCGATGGAACATTCTCAACTTCCCTGGGCAACTCAATCCAGTGTCTCACCACCCTTACAGTAAAGAATTTCTTCCTTATATCCAAACCAAACTTAGAATCATAGAATAGTTAGGGTTGGAAAGGACTTTAAGATCATCTAGTTCCAACTCCCCTGCCATGGTCAGGGGCATCTCCCACTAAATCTTCCCCTGCTTTAAGTTTGAATCCATTACCCCTTGTCCTCTCACTAAAGTCTCTCATGAAGAGTCCCTCCCCAGCATCCCTATAGGCCCCCTTCAGATACCGGAAGGCTGCCATGAGGTCTCCACGCAGTCTTCTCTTCTCCAGGCTGAACAGCCCCAACTTCCTCAGCCTATCTTCATGCAGGAGGTACTCCAGTCCCCTGATCATCCTTTGTACTTGTTGCAACAGTTCCATGTCCATTTATGTTGAGGGCACCAGAACTGCACATAAAACTCCAAGTGAGGTCTCACAAGAGCAGAGTATAGGAACAGGATCACCTCCCTCATTCTGCTGGTCATGCTCCTCTTGATGCAGCCCAGGACATGGTTGGATTTCTGGACTGCAAGAGTACACTGCCAGCTCATGTTCATTTTTTCATCCACCAACTCTCCCAACACCCCCAAGTCCTTCTCCTCAGAAGCTCTTCGCTGCCCAACCTCTAGCTGTGCCTGGGATTGCTCCCACCCAGGTAGAGGACCTTGCACTTGGCATGGTTAAACTTCATCAGGTTGCCATCAGCCCACCTCACAAGCGTGTCAAGGTCCCTCTGGATGGCATTCCTTCCCTCCAACGTATCAGCCAGACCACACAGCCTGGTGTCATCAGCAAACTTGCTGAGGGCACATTCAATCCCACTGTCCATGTCACTGACAAAGATGTTGAACAAGACCAGTCCCAATACCGATCCCTGAGGGACACCACTCGTTGCTGGTCTCCAGCTGAACATTGAGCCATTGACCACAACTCTTTGCATGTGGCCATCCTGCCAGTTCTTTATCCACCGAGTGCTCCACCTATCAAATTGATGACTCTCCACCTTGGAGACAAGGATGTCATACGGGACAGTGTCAAATGCTTTGCACAAGTCCAGGTAGATGACACCAACTGCTCTACCCCTGTCCATCAGTTCCGTAGCTCCATTACAGAAGGTCACCAAACTGGTCAGGCAGGATTTCCCCTTAGTGAAGCCATGCTGGCTGTCACCAAGCACCTTGTTGTTTTTCATGT
>JASSUY010014111.1:11587-25739 GCA_032466535.1 Forpus xanthops
AACTTCACCTGACTGCCATGATTTTTCAAATATGATGGACAGTGGCTTAGCAACTTCATTTGCCAGCTCCTTCAGAAATGTAACAGGAAGTTACAGAGTACTGACATTCATATGGATTTAAGCTTAAAATGCAACTTTATTCTTAATGAAATGAAATATTTACTTAAGTATGTGAAAGAATGGTATCATAACAAGTACACTACAGTCAAACAAAATGGCAAGGAAGTTTTCAAATATTTTCCAATACTGGCAAATTGTGCAGACTTACTTTGCTAGTCATTGCCATCTGGTCAAAATGAAAACAATCAATAATACATTTCTACTACAAGAGAAATCTAAAATAGCGTAACACTGTACTGTTGTATGTAATAAATCAATAGGCCTCCTCAGTTTTAACACACTTGTTGCAATACTTTATGGAAAATTTTGAAAGGACTGTTTTTTAAACCAGAGAGTCTTTCTTCACTGTGAAGACAAAAGGCTTTTCTGGAGCATTTTGCCATTCAGATAAAGTTCTTTATTTGAAGAAAATATCTAGATTTGGAAAGCCACTGCAATTATTAGGGAAAAAAAAAAAAACCAAACAGTCATAACATGTAGTTCATAAATAAGATAAGGCTGCTTGCTCCCAGACATAAAACAAGCCATGATAAAAACTCAGAACTTTTACAGTGTCATTTCTTCCCCTCTGTGCTCAGAAATACAGTTTGTAGGATCAGCCATCTATTTTTCAGTGATATTTATTCCTTCCTGTAAGCCTAGATATAGGGGTATTTATGCTACACCTTCAGGAAATCAGAGAATCATAGCATGGTTTGGGTTACAACATCTAGTTTCATCCACCTACCATGGGCAGGGGCACCTTCCACTAGACTAGTCAAAGCCCTGTTCAAACTGGCCTTGAACACTTACGGGATGAGACAGCCACAGCTTCTCTGGGCAACCTGTGCCAGTGTCTGATCAACCTCATAATGAAGAATTTCTTCCTAATATGTAGCCTAAACCTACCCTCTTTCAGTTCAAAGCCATTATCCCTTTTTTCCGTAATGTTGCGGGAGTCCTACAGAATTGCTAACTGCACCCTCAACAGATAGCCAAAGAGGACAACTGGGTAGAATAGAATGTGGAAAGAGATAGGACAGTTGAGAGACTCTGGCTAGAACAGCCATTATTCTCACTTTTTTGGAAAGTTCAGTTGGAGCTCTACACAAGTGTTCACTCTCTTCCTCCCCAACCTCCAAGAAAAACTCTATTACTCTATATTTGTAACAGGAATATAAATTTTACTTGCTGCTATTTCTAGCAGTGGTAAGAGGTAGGACAAGTTCCAAGCCACTCTGTAGTATCTGCTAGTCATTCCCAGGAGGTGGTCAGACATCCAACTGTGTCATTTGAGAAAAGTAATACAAAAAAATATGGCATGCTTTGCATATCAAAACCGTCATATTTATTCAAAACAAGATTAGACATCTCAGTAGAAAAGGTCAAAAGAAACTTTGAGGAAGAACAGTTTAATGTTTTGACATTTAAAAGCAGTATTACAAGAAGTGAAAAAGAGTAGATTAGTCTGATTCAGGATACTGAAAAGAGAAGGAGAAAAATAAGCATGATTAGAACTAAAAAAAATGGCTTCTTGTTCTCATCTAGGAACAAGAGACAGTAATGAGACAAGGAAAGGGATAAACACTAATTTACCTTCTCCACATTTATGGGTTCAGAATGGTTCTGATTGATATTCATCAGTGGGTTTGTTATGGGAGATGTTTGGTTTCCATCACTAGTTTTAAGTTCGTGTTTTATTAAAAAAAGGCAAAAAACCCACACAAAAAACACACACACAAAAGAAAAAAAGGAACACCAAACACAAAAACCACCCCAAAGCCACAACACAAACAAGCACCACATACTGAAAAACAAACCGGCACTGCAGTTAAGATGAAGGAATGGAAGCACCACATACTAGTCCCAGCCATTAAAGCTTTAAATCAGAAACTGATCCAGGAAAAACAACAACAACAAAAAACACACAAAAAAAACCCACCACACCAAAAAACAATCACCACAGTAAAAAGCCCTTAAACTTGCCTTAAACTTGCAGAAGTTTTTCAGACTCACCCCTATTACTTATTCCAAGAGAGATTCCCTGTTACCAGTTCAAGCTACTTACAGACAACCATGAGCCTTCAGATAACAATCCATGCATGCAAAAGTAGGAGAAATGAGATGAAGTATTATCTTTTTTTGAAAAAAAAAATATTTCTGTCCTGTTAGGCACTACTGGCTCTGCTTCCATCTAGACACATGAAGATGCCTTTTTCTCTACAGACATCAACTTCCCGTAAATTACTTGCAGTGTCTCTTGATAAATATCAAAGCATTCACCCAAGTGTCTAATTTTCAGAGGGACTAGAAGAAGGATCACAATGCTGTTAAGATGATCCATCATCATCCTGTAGAAAACACAGGAGCCAAAACAAAAGTCCTCCTTATCCTTTACCAGTAGATTCTCAGAATAACGTGTTCTCTTGCAGGAAAATGCTGTCAACTTATCCTTCCCACTCTGCGTTTGGACCAGATCTTCACTGCCTCCATTTGACATAGGCCTGATATGCAACTGAGTCAGTCTTCCCTTCATGTCAGTATGCACATATGGTACTTTTGAGCACCAAGACCTATTTTTGCAATCTAAAATCTGGCTGCAGATTGCAACAATAAGAAAAACATACTGGGTTTGATCTAATTTTCTTACACATAATTTGTTGAAATGTTAAGTGCCTACGTTCTTTAGAAAAATAAACTGGATTTAGGAGTTGAAACATGGTGAAATAGCTGTTACACAAAACCTTTAAACAGAGGGTATGAGAGATCAAGTGCAATGTAAATGGTTTCTGCTAGGCTGCGCAAAAGCAGAGATGGAGCAAGTGCTCATCAAGAGAAAAAAAAACCAAAACACTTCCACAGTTCTGATGGTGGGTACACTAAAAGCCACTGTTCCCTTAACACGGGCTACCAATTCTTTAAGGTCTGGAGAACCACAGTAAGGACTGCATAGTTCTCAGCTGCTCTGAGGAAGCACTTGCGTATTAATTCCAAAAAAACTGAGTAACAGAAATACGAGGACAATCTTTTATAGTGGAAGGAAAGACCTGGGGAAGAACAGCACAGAGAACATCATACCATTAAGCATTTACCTTTGCAAATCTGAGTTGCTGGTGCGGCATCCCAATCTCCCTCCAAAGCCAGGAGGGGCAAGTGCTTCATACATACTCTCCAGAATTTCTGTAGCAACTTTAATGATAGTCCAGTGCAACAAAATACAATGCAGAACACATGTTCCACAGGAGATTGCAATACGCTCTGGCCCAGGTCCTCGGGACTATCAAATAAAGCCACCTAGCTGGGAAAAGGAAAATTAATACAGCTTCATTGTATGACAGCAGAGTGAATGGGTGTAGATCCAGTGCTTGTTGTGCCTCTAGTGCAAGTCATCAACTAATTTAGCCTTTATATATTAAACAGCAATTAGGGAGAGATCAGCACATTTCTCAAAATAGTATGGTATGTGGGCAAGGGTTCTTCACCATTACTAGTTGAAAAATCTAACAGGTTTCCTCTTAGCAATCAGTAAGGTTAATACTAAGCATAGAGGAAAACCTCTGAAATTATGAAAATGGTGGCAGAAACATAAAGGGGGGAGGGGATTATGCTTAAAATTACAGTCAGGAAATTTGATATTGGAAGGGAGCAAGCCAATAAATCAGGTGATAGTTACTAAGTACCTATGACAGGATAAAGGGGAAGAAAGGCCCAAGGCATTATATTCCATGAACTATACACACAGAGTGAACTGCACTGCAGGTCAGCCAGAAGTGTTCGTGCAAGGTAACTGGCCTATAACCTTCACTACAAGGAGCCATACAAGTATATTCAATTTCTGAATTCCGGAGCACAATGTAGCCCTGATAATGTATTTTGATCTGGTTACAGATCTGAACTTGCTGTTCCTCTGCACACTTTCCAGTAAAAAATACTGCCAATGAATTTGCATTTTTTGAAAGCTTATGTAAACGAGCATTCATAAAGAGGGTACAACAGCAATACATCAATTAATAAGGAAATCTTGCAGTAGACAGAGTAGTTCCATTTCAAGAACTTATGGTTAAAGGAGGTCATGTCAGAGTATGCTTAACCACACAGTTCCTCTCCCACGAGTTCCCCCCCACTAGAACTTGACCATATCTCCTTTCTAAATGTTTAGGTACATTCACTGAGTATGGGGATTGCGTATTCTGGGGTGGTTCAAGCTTTTTTCTTTAGACAGCCCTACTTAAGAGTAAAGCATGCAGAATGAATCACTACTGGGATGCAGTAACGGAACTCTGCAAAGTGCTAGATTGCCTTAACTACCCAGCTAGACTTCTACTAAAGCATGCATGTACCATACTGCAAGTCAGATAAATCTTTATTATTTTTTTTGTTTCATTTGAAATGAAGACATCATACTGACATTACAAATGCTTATTTAAAAATACACAGGAATTCCGAGAAAATGAAAGAAGTTATCAGGTACTGACTAAACCTCAGCTTGAACTGTTCTGGACAGCTAAAATTCTCATCAGTTTTAGTGAGTTTTGTTATCCTTCATACATTTTAAAATTACTAGTTAGCTTTATCTTTCACCTCCAAAAAGCTGTCCATATTCTATGATAAGATTGATGATATTGCAGTAGCTGGTGAATTGTTTGATTTGCCATCCCATTTTCTTACAGAATTAGATGAAACCAAACGAAAAGGTTTTCAATGAAACTGAATTAGCTGCTCAACACAAAAATTCTAAAGTATTTATTCACATATACAGTAGTTCATCAGCTCTAAAACCCTCAGCTTTATTATGTGCTTGTCAGAATAAATGATAACGCCAACTGGCTGGTGGGATAATGAACAACTGCCATGATAAATGAATTGTCACACAAAGCTATCTGAAATACAAAGATGACTAAAAGAGCAACATTTAGAGCTACACCTACGGTTTACTTTTCATTTTTTCCCTCTGTGTTGTGCAATATTCTTCTGTCGCAAATTTGCTTGGCTGGAACAGAGGTGGAACATGAAACAAAATGTGGCTAAATTCCCTAGAGGTATGAAGAACAATTCCACTGCAATCAATGTATGAGTGTAGAGTCATGTCACAGATGAATTTGCCCTGGGAGCAAAAAATTTAGCAAGCAATGTTAATATATTCACTTATTTCACAGTTACTCAATTTGTCCTCTGATGAACATCTATCTGTTATCTACTCTGTTAGCACATTCCTCCTATTGCTTCCCACGCAATATAAAACTGAAAGGAAAGATTACTACAAGTGGAGATTTTTGCTTTACTTTGCTAAGGTTAAAAAGAACTCCAAATTCAGTTCCAAAATACATTCCTATAGTACCACCTTCAAGTCAATGAAAACAGATTTTAACCACGAACCAGAGAAATCGGGGAAGAGAGGGTTTAATAAAACTCTCAACTTCTTTGTGCAAAGACTCAGAAGAAATACACAGCAGACCCCAGTTTGGAAAACATCACTTACATAAACTTTATTTATAGCAGTACCACAACGAGCAGACAAAGCTATTGAATGAAGCATTACACACACTTTCAAAGTTGTGTTCTGTGGGGTACAAAGATACAAAATGAGAAAAACACTCAGAAGGCTTAACATCACATTGAATGTGTCTTTTCTTCTCCCCACATCTGAAATGAGTTACATCCACAGTTTCTATATTATTTACAGTATAAATGCAGCACTCGGAAGTAGAGACCATAGTAAAGAGTTGCAGAGTGGGTGGAGGGAAAAAAAAATAAAGTCACACTTGCAAGTGTACATTGCACATTTCAGGTTGAGGCAGAGGTGCAGGAAGAAGAGATGGATGGACAAAAGCAGCCCTAAAAATCCCCACTGGAATGAGCTATTCTCCCCATCCCTGTTAGCCTTTTGTTGTATGCTAACGGGATTTCTAGTATTCATATGTGAAGTAAACTATGAAAGGCATCTACCTTCTAATGGATGGTATTGCTTCCTCTAGCTCCCGTCAGCTTTTCTGAACTACAAAACAGTATGAGCTTCTGGAGAGAGAAAACAGATTCAGCTCAGTAGCCCTGATAACAAAAGCTGTACTTGCAGTGTAAGTAATTGTGAGAAAAGCAATTGCCCACAAATTCTCACTGAACCAAAAGCAATTAGATTTTACAAAAAAGGAAACTCTTAGAAATACGTTTTCTTTAGGAGGATAGCAAAGGCACATCAGTACCTTACAAGTGATGTACACCACCAGAATCTTCCAAATGTCTTAAAAATAAGAATAGCCACTTTCATTACAGACAGCCACAAAATAAATTTGGTCTTTTCAACTTTGGTTGTACTTAAAAAGGAGGTTAATAGGAGGCACCTGAAGAAGCAGAAAAGAGTTTTGAAATAGCTGGATCTGAAGTTTAAGTCACAACTTCAGGCTTGGAAAGTAGCAAGGACAGGAAACAAAAAAAAAAAAAAATAATAAAGGGAAGGAAGAGTAGGAACTCAATAGGAATGAAAAAATTTCACAGAATCACAGGGCTAGCATCTCCAGAGACCATGCCTCTGTAGCTGCCTTTTCCTTCACAGGAGAGGTGACCAAACAGAAAGGATACCTATCAAGGCAGATATAAACTGCTTTAAGGCGTGTAATTCAATGTTTCATTATCACTGGGGAAAGAAAGGTGACACCTAAGAACTGGCTTAAGAAGTACCATGCAAGGCTCAGCTTTGAAACAGTCAAGTCTTGAATTTGACAAATATTCATCCATTTTCATGTGCTCAACAAATCATACCTTAAAGTGGGGCCTATTTTCAGAGAACAGCAAGTCTTGTAGCAGAGAAAACAGAAAACAAACAATTTCAGATATTCCAAAGCATTGATCACCTCAAAATTTAAGAGAGCACAGAAAGTTATTTTAGAAAGCTAATGTGATCAGTGGTGTTAGAAAATGACAGCAGAAAATATCTGAACTGAATAAGCTGACAGCTTGCGCCACAGTGCAAGCCTAATTGTTGGGGTTTGTACTGTACAGTTGCAACCATTTTAGAGATGCTAGAAAGCCTTTCTGAGCAGGACAAAATTAAACAAGAACAGTTAAGCTTGTTTCACCTACTTAATGTGTGTACAAATCTAATTTTTATAATGTCCTGACCATTTTTCTTCTAGAATTAACTTTGATCATTGCCTATAAGTAATACTAACATTAAACTTATACCATAAATTCCAGAGATTAAAAATATTATGAGTTATATGCCCATATTGCCACTGAAAAGCTACCCAAACTGCTGGGAATAAGACAGCAACTTAGCAGTGATATAAAAATATGAGAAAGGAAATCTCACACAATCCCTTGCTACATGCAGGGACACATTCCACTAGACCAGGTTGCTCAAAGCCATGTCTAACCTGGCCTTGAACACTTCCGGGGATGGGACAGCCACAGCTCAGGGAAAAAGATAACACTGCAGGGTCTGCAACATACACAACATGTTGCAAATTTGCTTAATGTCTTCTCCTAAAGACATACTGGTGTGCATGTATGTGAGATTGGAATTAAATCAGACTCCACTGTCCATTGTCTTAAAAGATGGTATGAGAAGCTGAGATGGGACTCTACTATACATTGCCCCAGAGGGATGTGTGGGAGGAGCCAAGACTCCTCCATCCATTATCTCAAGGACTGATGAGAGGAATTGCTGTCCAATATCCCAAGGACTGCTGAAAGACATGCAGTTGAAGAGTTGGCTGCAAGACCAACAAATATGTATGCACATGATCCACAAGGAATGTGCAGTACATGACGTTAAGAACAGAGGTACTCTCCCCAGGGAAAAAGGTAACCACTTTGGTGAACACTTTCCACCGCTGACGACTACAGATCCTAGGTGACACCTTCCACATTCCAAAGATGATGACTACAGACCCTTGGGACAACTACTACCTTTCCACACTCTGAATGCTTACTTAATTTCTTTTTTTCTAATCTGTCTTATTTTGTTATAATAATTTTTATAATTGTCTTTTTATAATTAAACAAACTGACTGAATGCTGTATTTAACATTGTTTGTGCCTTAATTTCATCCTGGGATCACAAGTGAAATATTTCCAACACTGTCTGTTTTTTTTTTTCCAGACCCTGACAATGTGTTAGTTACACAGAAGAGGCAGATTTGCCTTGTAAAAGAAGTCATAGCAGCCAGCAGTTTTTTGGGGTAAAAGGCATGTCATACTGAATGGCATCAATATAGCCAAGCTTGAAACCAGGCATATAATCTGCATCAAACTTACACTTTTCACATCATTTAGACCCAGCTCTTGTTCATATCCTACTTGGAAAAATATTTGAAGTTTTCTGTGGAGGTTGTAGCTTCTAGTTCTCATTTCTTCAAGACTCAAGTTCACTTAAGAATTTGAAAGTTTCCATTTTATAAAAACTGGAAAACATCAACCAAAAAAAAACCCCGAAATTCAATTTCAATAGCCACATGCTTTCTATAGTATGTCAATCACAGTAGACTACTACCTCGTATCATTTAATACAGTAACAAATAATATCAAACTTTATAGTGCCTTTTTCACATGTTTAGCTTTCTCCCATCCCTCTCCCTCCTCATGTTTCAGGCAAAGATAATGCTTACTACAGAAATACAACAAAATCTAACTGAATATTATTTCCTTTTGAACTTGTTTAGCTACATGTTGATCACACAACTGATGCTTAGCCTAGACTGCTGAGCATTGCAGAAGTCACTCACATGCACACACACTTCTGTTCAGCAATTTCAATACCTTAGAATATTACGTATTCTAAAGACATATGAAGAAGACAGGGTGAGCAAGTTAGGGCTGTTCAGCCTGGAAAAGAGAAGGCTGCATGGTGACCTCATAGCAGCCTTACATTATCTGAAAGGAGCCTACAGGGATTCCAGGGAGGGACTCTCCATTAAGGACTGCAGCAACAGAACAAGGGGCAATAGATTCAAATCAAAACAAGGGAAGTTCAAGTTAGATATAAGGAAAAAGCTCTTTTCTATGAAGATGGTAAGGTACTGGAACAGGCTGCCCAAGGAAGTGGCAAGCGTTCCATCCCTGGCAGTGTTCAAGGCCAGATTGGGCAGAGCCTTGGGTGACATGGTCTAGTGCGAGGCATCCCTACCAATGGCAAGTGGGTTGGAACTAGATGATCTTAAGCTCCTTTCCAACCCTAACTATCCTATGATTCTATGATTCTATTCTATTAGATTTGTGATTAGTCTCATTTTTCTGTGGAAACACAGAATAAAATGCTGCATGCCTGGCATGTCTGAGCGAAAGCCAGATAGACAAAAAACAACCCTCATACCGCAACCACCCTGGGGAAATCTTTGTTCATTTCAATAGTTGTTCAGTCAGCTGTCTCCATGAATGACAAGGTTTTATCTCTAATGTGAATGGCTTTGAAGGCTACTTGCATTATCCATTCTTCAGCAGCTGCTGTCGAAACCACAGGGTTGCAAACTTATAATTAAATCCAGCTGCCACTACTGTGAGTTCAGTTACATCGAAGTGAGCAGCAATGGCTCATGGTTGCTGGCAAGATTCTGTCTCAGTTTCTAGACAATGTAATTAACTCTTTTGCCCCTTTTAGATTAAATAAACACCAGCATTGAAGAACCCTGTTAAATGACTGTAAAGTAGTGTTTATATTGAAGTCTGTAGCAGTCATCCCACCTGAGAAAACAAATTTCTTGGTGGATGATGGCTAAAAACAAATAGGTGTTTCCTTGAAAGCACTGAGAAGACATCCATGGAGACATAAGGCACAGGGTGGAAGGAATTCTGTGTAGAAAGGAGGTATAACAAGATACACATTCACAGATCTATTCTTCAAAATATGAATTCTAAAATAAAGCAAACATCAAAACCCAGCTTGACAGAATTGCAGGCAAGGGCTGGAAAGGAATGAGGACAGGAACAGGCCTTCCTTTAACAGTAAGATCATTTTTTGAAAGCCATTGTGTCTTAAATCAGACTTAGAGATACAGCCTGACTGGGTAGCTGCATATGTATACTTCTAGGAGTATAACCTTTTCCTTCTACAGTCAAAAACTGTTCATATCCACATGTTACAGTGTTTGTCAGCAAAAATAATTAGCAATCTAAATTTGACTCTCAGCCATAACCCTTGAAGCACTGCTCAATAAACCTTCACTTCCTCACTTCTGTAAGAAACACTGCAATGACAGTGTCTCAAGAACATTCCATGGGAGTACAAGCAATCAGCAACAACACGCTAGAGTAATGCTGCTGAAGTAGAAAGTGACAGTCAATCGAGCTTGCTTTGTGAAGAGTTCTCATTATTCGTACCTCTTTGGAAACGCATGACAGTGCAATCACTTCAAGGATGTGTAAGAAAACACAACCAAAGACAGAAGTGCCTGACCTCTGACTCCAAGCACAAGAAGGTTAAAGAAAGGTGAGAGCTATCTATTGAGATAAGAATGAGAATGCATATCAATAATCTCTGCTGGATGTTCTACCAAATCAGTTAAAACCCTAGGTTGCCTAGATAATTTCATTATAGGGGTTACCTACAGAACTACATAAAAACTGCATTAAGTAAGCGCTGAGAAAAGTCTAGCCACAGTACCATGGGCTATTTAAACACATCTGTATTACCTGACCTAACTGACTGATCTAGCTCAGATGCTTCTGTACTGCACTGAAGCAGACAGGCTAAATATCTAAATAAATTTGACCACAGTCACAGAGACCTGCAGGAGTCATGAAATAGAATCCAGACATTTCTAGAGACTCAAGGTCTGCTCACTTGCTTTTTGATAGGAAGGGAAATAAAATGCACCTGCAAATATCTCTGTGCTATGCTCATCTTTTCTCTAGTTTACTATCACATTTCCTGAACCAACATCAAATAAATGCTAGTAGCTAGAAAACAAGTTTTCTTCCATTACTTTTCCTAGCAAGGAAAAAGTAGAGTCTTTTGTACCAAACACAGTAAGAATGAATATGCTCTCAAGTGGTTATTCTTAGGTTCATTTACTTTTGACATATTTGTTTGCTGTTTCACTTGTCATCTGTCTACCTGCTGCTTTGGACTAATGGCTGTGAAGCCCAGGCACTCAAAAGCATTTCAGCAAGATGGGCTGATTATTATATCCTGTCATACCTAGGCGAGAGCAAGGTTTGATTTTTAAAATCAGTGTTTTACAATTCCCATATTAAAGTGAAAAAGCTTTTATTCCTCCTAGCCTTTCAGTGGTTACTTAAAAGAGCTTTTTGATCAGCAGAGGTTCATATCTCACCAATGTAAAAAGGTATTATGATAGACAATGCTGGCAAAAACTGTGTGTCAAGAGGGATTTGAACACAGGGGAATGGCCAAAGAAGAAAGAATGGAAAGGCTGAACAAAGCTATGATTTTGGGTTGGTTTGTTGGGGTTTTTTTTTAATCTTTTATAGGATGTTGCTTGCTGAAATTAAAACTGGAAATAATCTCCAAATTAACTGTTACAGATCATTAGGACAGATAATGCCATTAATCTAACTTTTTTTTTGAGATTATACATAGCTTGGACCTTTTGCAGAGTTCTGCGCACTGTTTGTCTTTTCCAAGTCTCTGCATAGAAGAGCATTCAACTCATCTTTCCCAAGAGTTTCTAGTCAGCTCTAGCTCTGTGACATTTTATATTTTGGTCCAATATTTGATTTGTATTAATTTGTGACTATATGTATCTGTAATTTATTATTCAAATCACAATCTCTTAAGTGTCAGGATACCTATCAGTTGCCATCAAAGTGCAGAACACAGGAGACAAATTAGAGAAAGGTGTATTACCATGAGACCAAACTCAGAAGGCATTATTCAATGACAGTAGATTAATGTTTTGATAGACATACATGTGGAGATTGGCATTTTCATAGAAATGGATTTGTGATTTGCCTTTTTTATTTGGTTCATTGGATTGTTGGGTTTTTTTTTTTGTTTGTTTTAGTACAAAATTTGTTGATTTGGGGTTTTTGTTTGTTTGCTTGCTTGCTTTTTCTTCTACAATATCTAAGAATCTAATGTGAAATTTATATGCTACATTAAGGCTTGGAGGATGTGTGGGGGAAGAACTAATCACCATATATTTGTTTCTTAGGTTTTCAAGGCAATCAGATCACTGAAGTGCTGAAGGCCTCCAAATACCCAGAGTGAGACCAGAACCTCCTAAAAGGTTATATCAGAAGACTTTACCACGGCTAAAATTTCATTAAAGTTGATAAACTAATTATGGACTGAATGAACAAGACACCAGCATTTGTCTCCTCCCTCTTGCCTCTGCAAGGGCCAACACCACATTTGTAGATTTTGTGAGTTTTTGCAGCCCCAATCTGAGGCAGAAACAGGCAGTTTTGACAGGAGCTGCCAAAGTCACCAAGATCACACAAGCAGCACAGGAATGAATGCAGCAGTGACAGCACATTACCAATTTAACCCTGACAAATCTAAGCTGAAAGAGGGTGATGATATACAAGATTACACCAAGAAATACAAAGGCTGAATTTGGTACAAACTCACCTGATGCCAGTATGCTACAGATAACATCAAGGAAGGTGAAAAGGTGCGTACTAAGGGGACTAACACCCTAGTAAGAGAGGTATCTTCATATGAAATAAGACTAATTTTTAGTTAGTGAGAAGAAATTTGAAAATGTTATCCTGATTTTAGGCTGAGCAGATTCCTAGAGCTCCTTTTGGGTTGTTTTCTTGCCTACAGGACTACTCTACATAAGCTACATATGCAACTTGCCATGCCACACAAATCTGCATCTAGCAGTTTTAGCAAGGGCAGAGTTGGCTAGACAACTGAAGTAAGCCTTTAAAATCAAAAACATTTCAAATAAGTTAAACAACAGGGATTTTTCAAATGCACTTTAAGTAGCAGAGCATGCTTAGCACTAAATAAAAATCACCCGAAACAGGGTTTGAAACAGTTTTAAAGGAACTGTAAAACCTTCAGTGTTGAAATGACATACAGAAATGACAAATACTGGATTCTCAAATCACTTCATCTAAATCAAGGGCTGCTGCATTTGTAAATATGCCCTATTTATATTAAGGTTGTTTGAAGTCTAGACTACCTGCTATTTCATTGAATTAAAAGCAATTTGCTTTAGAACTGGCTGTTTGTACTGTCTACTTCCTTAACAACATCAAGCATTAGTTGCTGGTTACAGCCAGCCTGCCACATAAGAAGACAGTAAAACACCCTCACACAGAACTGCCTCATGCTGCTCACATACAACAAACAGAAAGGAAACATCATGGTCTACTCTACACTTCTGATGAGATGAAGCATGTCAACACACCTTGTTAGCTGTGCTTGTTGTTCAAAACACATTCACATTTTCAAATTTCACAACTTGGAAGGATTTTGGACACTCTAGTACAACAACACTTTTTACTTTGACAAGTGCTAAAAAAGATACTCATTACCACAGCCCCTACTGCAGGCACAAGTGGCTGTACAACTTTCAAGAGCATGTACCAAGCCAACAGGATGCTCTCAAGCTGTCAGAAGCTCACATGACACTGGTGCTTCTTTCCTGCAATACAAATGATCAAAAGCAGCTACACCTTCTTATTTTCTGTCAGCCAATGCTTCTTAATCACAAAACCAGAAAAGTATGATAGTCAAAGTTACAGGGCTGATGAGTCATTTTTCCTAGGAGTTGAAAAGGAGCAGAGAGAAAAGAGTAGGGCCCACTAGGAGTACAGGATAATGACAAGGTTTCTTTCTAACAGAGAACGGGTACCTGCATACCCTGAGCCTTATCAGTCATCTCTGCTTCCCTTGCAATGACTGGCTTGCTAGCTCTTCACTAGTGAGACTAAATCATTTGGAGTAGAATGACTATACTAGAACAGAAAAAATCTCTGATAATTTAAAAGAGATTACATGCACTACTCTAGAGTAATCTGAATAAATTACTTTTATTTCATCTTCATAGAATCATAGACTAGTTAGGGTTGGAAAGGACCTCAAGATCATCTAGTTTCAACCCCCCTGCCAGGGGCAGGGACACCTCATACTAAACCATGACAC
>JASSUY010014112.1:0-13230 GCA_032466535.1 Forpus xanthops
GTGCCTCACCACCCTTACAGTAAAGAATTTCTTCCTCAGATCCAATCTAAACTTCCCCTGTTTAAGTTTGAACCTGTAACAAGGAGTGATATGATGATATGATATGATATGATATGATATGATATGATATGATATGACTGATATGACATGAAGGTGTCAAGCTTCATCTGGGAAGGTTTAGATTTCATACTGGGAAAAAATTTTTCACAGAAAGGATGATCAGGTATTGGAACAGGCTGCCCAGGGAAACAGTGGAATCACCATCCCTGGAAGTGTTAAAAAAACGTGTAGATGAGGCACTTAGTGACACAGTTTAGTGGATGTGACAGCCCTGGGGTAAAGATCAGACCTGATGATCTTAAAGGTCTTTACCAGCCTAGCTGATACTATGCTTCTATGTTATATGAAAAGATATGATATTCTAATTTTACTTTATTTCAGTTATTAAACTGTTCTTATCTCAACCTGCAGTTTTTGCCTGCTTTACAATTCTCATCCCCATCCCACTGCAGGAGGGGGCAGTGAACAAGCAACTGTACAGTACTTAATTGTTGTCTGTATTTAAATCACAACACACAGCATGACGATTCCATGGGAGCTTCTGGATGTGCAATAATAACTTGAAGTGAACCTGGCTTGGACATCTCAGAATGCCACTCTGACAAACATACATCAACTGCCAACATCTAATTCAAAACCATATTCTTATTCTTTCTTGACCCTAGAAAATTTTCTATTCTGAATTGTTCATTCAGGTCTGTTTCTTAACAGTGAGCTTTGGGAGATACTGTCATCAAACAATAGATTTTGTACTTAACTGAAACAAAGATATATTTTTACAGATTCATCTAAAGATAACCCTTAATGTATTCTAGTGCCCTGAACACACTGTTAAGTTGAACTCACAGCAGACTAGAATTTTCAAGGAAAGAATGTTATATATCCTGATTATTCATGAATCAATAAGGTCAGACACAGCTTTACCATATGTAGAGTTTAGAAAACCTGAAGTATTTAAAGCCATAGGGATACAAAAGATTCCAAGAGTACCAAATAAAGGCACAGCTGTTAAACAAGTACAGTGCCTCTAAATTTCTTGTATTTTTCTAAATTATCATTTTGGGGAATTGCTGTAGGGCAAGTAAAGTGGACTTTCCTAGCTGTTACAAAAAAAAAAAACAAAAAACCCACATCTAAACATTTATTACCTGTATAGTCCCAGAAATAACAAAAGGATTTGGATTAAGGAAATGTAGGTACTTTGTACTGTATGCAGGTTTTTTTCCCAAGTATTTGAAGGGAGGAATGAAGAAAAAATAGCACAATAAAACCCACCAAGATGTGTTTTACTGGTTATGCACACTGAGATTAGTTGCTACCTTTGGCAAATTTGGAAAGCAGCTTCTGAAAAGCAACTTGTGGAAAATTTCCTGTTAAATCTTACCCTAAACCAATGGTGATTGCATGGATAACACATGACAAAGGAAGATTTTTTTCCTTGAGTTTCATTTGTTGCATTCTACCCTTATAAAATATAAACTATTAATTTATATCTCAAGTGAAAGCAATGTTGGCCCTATGTAAGAAAATATGTTTATTTCAGTTTGGAATTCATTTTTAGTACTTTTATCTGAATTATTTTTGCTTTGTAAATATATTTTAATTCATAAGATAATATATAAATAGCATAAAATTACCTCTTGTTTTTTGTTTAAAACATATACAATATTCCGTGTCAGCTATTTTATAAGTGTTTAGCATTGGATTGATTAACTAGCTAGGTATGTATATAATTAAAATCTTATGGTCCTTTTGAGCTTGATGGGAAGTGATGCAGCTGCTTTGGAATGAGCAAAGGTTTTAAACGTTACCCTTCAACTCACACAGCAGCCTCCCTCTCTTCACAAAACTATGCCTTTGTAAACGGTGTAAGCAGCAGAACCTTTGGTTCAGCAGCAGTGATTTTTCTGGTCAAATGTGTAATTCACCAAACGGAAGGACAGACACCTAGGAAACATCATTATTCTTCACCTCTGTCAGAAACTACAGAGGATCTAGCTGGTTCAGTTGCAGACTTTTTATCTTCAGTATGATTTCTACAATTTTTTCTTAATAGATCCAAAATGTATTCATCACACCATGAGCAAGAATTTCAGCCCTAGCATCACCAGTTATATATAAGTTCTAAGTTGTGTAAACTAATTTCCCCTTATTTCAGTCATGTGAAGCTGTGGGTGGAAAGGTCACTCATTAATGATGAGATTTACTGCTGCCCTGGCGGCCAACTGGCTTTGCACCCTTTTAGTTATTCATCTGGGAACATACAGAAGCAGGCAATGGCAGCAGGGCAAAGCTCAGCTTTCTCCTCTTGAAATTCTCCTAGGAAAGCTACCAAAGGTTTCCTTCTACATTCTGGATCTCTGCTGCGAGTAATTAAGGTTAGGAAGGTGAAATAACTTAAAAGTAAAATATTTGGATTACTAACTTCTCCAGGAAAAAAGATTTCAGGACAACAAATCCAGGGAAAATTTTCTTGGCATAGCAGAACCCCATCAGGTCAAGATGACTCAATATTTAGTTTTCAGAAAACAAAATTTTTCTTCAAACACAGACAGTGAAAATGTTTCAAATCCATCATTTTCTTGTGTAGTCCCTTTTTTTGACCTTGAGTGGCTGATTCGGAGCCAATATGCAATTGGGACCATAATCCCAATGAAACTGGAGAGGTGCTGAACACCATATCTTCTAGAGAATTCTACTCTCTGGGGTATTGCCAGTGACAGTGATTGAGGTAAATCAAAAAGTGAAATTGGGAACATCAGCATCTAAAGAAAAATCAGTTCATGACAGAAGCAAAGAGAAAAGCATTATAGACTGTGAATTCAGAGGTGCACTGTAGGGTTTTTTTAAGTAGCATAAGTACATATTTCAGAATTAAGCCTGGGTTGTTATGTTATAGAAAACACGTAGAGTGGAAGTGAGAGAAGGAGTGGGGGAAAACAGATGATACCACTTTAGGGAGCACATTCAGGTGATTTTTAATTAGTTTTCTCAGATCACCTGGTCAAACAACCTGAATAGTACATCCTACTATGGACACTTAAATCCAACTGCTTTCTTCTATTAGGTTGAAGAAAGATGACTGATGATGCCCCAAAAGACAGAAAATCAAAAGACAGTTGTCTGGAAAACTCAGTCTTTACTGTGTAAGTCTCTCACAGCCTGCCTATGCCCTACTTCTGTTGACTGTCAGAGCTCACAGTGCAATGCAGAAAGGAGATCCTAGCAGGAGAAACAGTGAATTGTCCCTCCTAGGCAGCATGTAGATCTATGTGCAACATGCAGCCACAGGCAGTCATCATCTATGAGCAGTTTGGGGCAGGCATTCTTGATTTCAGGCAGCCTTGGAAATAAATGTCCTGCTCTCAATTCAGACTATCAGGTTAGGCTTCTGCATGACAAAACAGTGTTAGACGGTTTGTGCCCACTATACACTCTGATGGCAAGAGCCATTTAAAATTAAAATTAAATAATATGGCAAGTGTCCTAGTCCTGAAAATATTCTCTTGGAACCACTTTTAGTCTAATATGGTTGTAAAAACACTGTCAACAGGAAGCCATTTACTCACACAAGAAGTAAAACAACAGCAGTGCGGATATTAACCTAGGACTTTTTGCTCCCACAGGATGTTGGGCCTTACTCACCATGATATCAGGTCACATCAGGCTATTCCTCTTCCTTTTCTGATGAAAGAATAAGTGCTTGCTAGCTATCTTGGGATGTATATAGGACTAAACTGAAGGCCAAACAGAAAGAAGATATTAAAAGAAGTCTTAAAAATGCTTCAGCTAGTTTCTGAAAAAGAAAGCCCAACAACTTACATTTATTCTCATCTGAATACTTTTAATGTATTTTTTAAATTTAATATTTTCTAAGGATTCTTTAATATTTCTTTTAACTTTTTTTTTCTCTTCCTTATTTCTTCCTTTGCGAATATTTTTTTTCACATGGTTTATAATTGTGATAGGCTTGCTTAAATTGGGATAGCTCAGAATGGATAAGCCATTTTTTCTTAAAGTTTTCCTTTCATTTATTAATGAGCTAAACAGTGATTTGCAGAAGCGCTGTTTGAAACAGGAGCCTGGAGTTGATTAGCACTTTACTCTGATGTCTTACAGTGGTGAGGTTGCATGTTATAAAGCAGAATTTCCACTCATTCATTTCTGGTCTCAGTTTGACAAAAAAAAAGTGATTTTCTTTTTTTTCTACAGGGAAACTTTAAGATATGTGAAAATTGATTCCACTGAGAACTGGTGATTGCTTTTTAAAGTATTTCTTAAAAGGGATATTCTTTTTAAAGAGAAACCAGTGTCAAAGTTCTGTGAATGAAAGAACAAGCTCTCCAAAATGACTGATGATGCTGTCTTACTTCTCTTGATTGATTAGTGCTTCAGTCCTGAAACTTTGGCCCACAGACCATCTGTGTCCTGCAGAGGGCTTGCTACTAGAGACTTTAGAGAGAAGACAGATCACATGATGATGGCTTATCTGCCTGATTCCTGCTGGTAAATCATCTTAAAAGCAGTTAAAAATTCATGAAGCATTTTATTAATCAGACTTCTTGTAGGAAAGCAATTCTAAGAGGAAAGATTATTTTTTCTTCTGAAATAGTTCCCTTTTTTAATACACGTAAACAATAATTAATAACTTATTTATAAAGCTCCATTGGCATGGCTGAGGCGCTTGGGGTACTATACAACACCATCAAAACAGAATCAAAACAAAATGAACAAAAGTTCACCCTCATTAGAGTTCAGCCAAACACAAGAAATATTGAAGACAGGAAAGTAGGCTCTGATCCTCTAATCATGCAGTCTTGACATTTGCGTTTTTAAGTGATGCTGGGGTTTGAAATACATCAGCATAAACTTCAAATTATGTACAAATAAGGGTGACATCTCTTTGTTCTTCCGTAAACTTACTTTTGTTTCACATACCCATGTGTGTTTTACTTGCTCAGCTTTTTCAGACATTAAGCATAAACCTCCAAACCCGTTAAAATATTTTGCATCTCTGAACTCTGCATGGTGCCCCATACAGCCTTCCCCACATAAATCAGCAGAAAACCAGATGTTCAGAAGCTGTGCAGCAGGTGATTCCAGTGTGACCCACCGTGTATTGAGGGAAGTTACAAAGCAAGAAACTAGGACTCTCTTATCCTGGGAAATGAGAGCTATGAGGCAAAGTTTACTACTTGCCAGCTCTTCAGGCAGGGGAAAATCATATTGGCATAAAGGTCACTTTTACAGTTAGCTGCAACCATACGAATTTCAGTATCTCTCCCAAACTTGGGAAAATAGACACAGAAATTTACACATAAACATGAGTATAATTAATTGCAGGAATTCGCTTACAGGAGCAATTTTAAAAGTTCCATCTGATTCATACTGCGGGTAAACATCAGAGGCTTCTTCTGCAGTATCACCAGGTACCATTTCCACAATACAGAATTTTAATGTGCTGGCTGGCTGTACAAAAAAAGTGAATTTGTACTCCCTACCCGTCCTGTACCAACCAAACTGTCAGCCTTTTAAAATAGGTTAAATAGGCAATGGAAGATAAATGCAGGAGTAAGAAAAAAATGAAAATATATAGTGAATGTTAGGCTGTCACTAACAGCAGCTGTTTCTGATAAGGATTAGCTCTTGAACTACTGAAACAGGGAAAACACATTAAAGCTGTTGCTTTGATGCCTTAATACAGTATCTATTTAATTTGAAATTACACAGTTCATGAGGCATAAATCCCCAAATATTTTTGTACAATCCTTCATCAGCCTTCAGAAATATCAGTGTAATTTGCAGAATTCACTCTCATGAGTGTGGTTTTAGTAATTCACTAATACGTAGATGATTTAAGAGAACAAAGAGCTGAGCCTCATTTTGGACTCGTATCTCAAGGTGCAACATTTGCTCTAAGCTACAGTTTTCAAGAAAGCTCAGCTTGAGCAGAGGAGAAGTGTTAATGGTGGAAGTTCAAAGGTATGGGTGGGAGCAGCAGGGGTGGATAGGCACATGCTCCACTTAATGTTCAGTGAGACTGACGAGGGGATGTGCACTCTTGTCCTTCTGTACTTTGAAAACATCTATCACAATATATCATCTGGCTAAACAGTGGGTCACTCAGAGAATTCCACATTTTACACAATGGTCATCACTATTACAGTTACCTACTCAATCCCAGACACATAGATGCCAGGAGGCACAGATATGAGGCAGGAGAACACTGGTTTCCTGCTCCACCTTCCTACATTTTATTTCTGTTTCCAAGAAAAGTGATGCTGAGAATTTCATAGCATCATGCTTTTGAAAAAAGTGAAAACCTTGTAAAAACACCTCTTTGTGCTTTGTGTCTGGCACTGCTGAGGTATTACCTGACCTCTAATGCCTGGGAATGCTGCAATTCTGGCCTGTATCTGAGAACTTTTAGCTGTATGGGAGGAAAATAAGAAGAATCCTATTGAATTGCCTATTAGTTTGCATAACCGCTCTCCAAAAGCAGTAAAAGTGTAATATCAGCAGTTTTCACACATAATTAAAAAAAACACAGATAGGAAAAGTTAGCCAGCAAGAGCCTAAAATTTACGTTCAAATGTTTCTTTCTCCTAAAATCTGCATATAATTTTCCCCATAAATAAATAAATAAGCAGCTGTTTATTTTGTTTTAATTTACTACATTACCAACATGACATGAAACATTCTCAGCTCAATTGCTAATCATCTGGATTTTTTTCCCCGGGTTGTTTTTACCTTTGAGAACCCCTCGCCTGAGTAAAAATTGTTTGTCATTAACCTCTGACAGCGTTGAAAATTGTCTTTGGACTAACAGAAAACAAAGCAATTTGCTTTGTCCAGTCAGTCACCTAACATGAGTTCAAATCTGAGAAGTCAAATTGTAGTTTACATAAAGTATATTTAAACAAAGATGTAGGGCACCCACACAGTGTACTGTGCAATCTTCAACTCTTTCTTGTGTGAAATGAGTTTATGCAAGTCTGGTTCATTGCACACAGCTATTCAGTTTTTTCAGTCCCTTGAATTAGTATCTAGGTCAGCAAAGCAATAAGAACATTAAAAAAAAAAAAAAAAAGAAAAAAAGAAAAGATAAAGGAAAAAAGAAAAGAAACCAAACAAAAAATAACCCCAATCCTAAACCATAAAAAAGTACATCCTTGTTATGCAAGTCTTCCTGCTCACACACTTCTAGTTAAACACCTTTGAAGAACAGAAATGGGATTGCTGAAATTTAGGTACATGAAAAAAAGAGGAAAGAAGGCTAATGATTGTTTTGCCCAAACTCTCGAGTTGCATTATTTCAGCTCCTGTAACTATCCAAATAGGATTTTCATGCTGCATTGGAAAATTCCACAGCAGCGACTAATGGTCTATTTTATACGTGAATCATTCCCCTTTATTTTATGCCTGGTCATTTCTTGTGTACAAACATGATACACAGTTTGCCAGAACATTTGGTGATTGTCTGAGAGAATCAAACGGTTGTAAAACCTGTATCATGACAAAGCTCAAGGCAATACTGAATTTTGCCCTGCTCATGATCATTTTTAATGCTGCCTGTATATGTGTAAGTCACAGACAGCCAAGAGGATGTACCAGACAGATGTAAAGCCATTTTTTCTTTCCCCTATATTATTGAAATCAGTGGAGCATAAGGATAAGCGAAAACAGAGAAAAAAGAAAATTCCTTCCCATTTCCATAGCAGCATCAGGCTATATACGCATGTTTATTTTTAAAAAATGGAATAAGCATGTCTGTCTACTTTGTGTATAAGTACAATTCTGTGCTTTTCTATGTTTAATGCAACTGACAAAAACCCAGAGAGATTGTTTATTTGCCTTCCACTTGAAGTACTGAAAGAATAAGCCCCTGGACACAAGAAGACATCAGAGAAAGACAAAACTTGGGAGATGGTCTCCCTGAGGGCTGCTTTGGTACAGTTGCCTGCATCTGTACCTTCACCCTAACCCTAACCCTAATATTCTACCAGGCAGGCACATACCATCGATGAACAGACAACAGGAGACACAGGGGTACATCTGAAAGTCCTGCCTCCCATTCAAAGTTAAATAATTTCCATCCAGTTGGGACACAGACCTTTCAGTTGCCATCTAAGGCCAGGTATCAAACTAGGCAGAACAGGTCTTTTTAAAACATAACTTCCTGAGGCATGATACCTGCCTTTTGGAGTGCAGGCCCAGGCTATGGTATTTTCTAAGGGAGAAGATAAAGTCCGCAGATCCCACTATAGGATGAATATGTCCTATTCAATACTTGAGTATTGAATATCTCAGTTACCTTGCTGTTAAAAGTCTGCAAATCCTTTCTAGCTGATGCTGAACTGAAAGCTATTACTGCTTCAAAAGAGGTGCTAAGCACTAGCCTGGATTCAGTTGCTTTCAGATATAACATTTTTGTCCCCTAAGGTAGAATCCTACACAAAGGATTTATGAGATGCTGAGGATTAAAACTATTGAGGATTCAAACAGATGTGCTAAAAATACAGCCCATTTTGAAAAGAGTCCTTACCTGTCCTATTTCCAGCATGCAGCAAGTTATAAAATTGAGGAGTGCCATTTAGCATTTCTGTGCCTCTGTTTCCCTACAGAGGATGACAGCCAAATTTTTCAGCCACAGTGGTACAGCACAGACTGTGAAGCCTCTCCTTGCCAGGCTTCAGGGGAACTTCTCAAGGTGACTACCCTTATCAATACAGCCAGGGTTTTTGCAATCAGGCTCCCAAAATGAAAGCCAACATATTATTGTCAGTGCAATATATTAAAATGCTGACGCTGCAGAAAGAAATAAGGGTAGAAGGTTCTGGATTCATGGACTCATTCAAAAGCAATATAAAATAAGTAGGGAAAATGACTATGTGGTACGAAAGCACAGTGGTGCTCATACTGAGAAAAGAGAGAGACTGTTACTTTGCACTGATTTAGAGGGAGGCTGCCAAGGCACATCCAGTAAATTACTATTGTTCAGAGTCATCTGAACAAATATCTCTAAAAGCTGAGTTTGGTATACAGGAGAAACACTCAACTGATTGTTATATAATAATAATTGACTGCAGAGGAATGGGCTTTCTATGGACTGTATTTTGAGCTAGGGAAAAGCTTTTTACACTATGCAGTGAAGCCTCAGACTTTACTCAATTGGAATTCACTTTTCCAGATGGCTCAGAGCACTGCCTGTCCTTGCAGCCTGTTCTGGGGGCAGGCAATGGGCTGCAGTGCTGCAGAGGCACAAAACAGTTCCGAAGTTTCATAACACTACTGGGAGGAGGGAGAGAAGCAGAGCCCATTCAGGAACCTGCAATTAGCAAAAAAAGAGTGAAGTTGTGACAGGGAAAGTAAGGAAGGAGCATGTGCAAAGCACCTGAAACACTTGCAGTTTCCTGCTTTGTACTTATCTTAATGTTAAATGCAAACACACAGCATTATTTTTAGCACTTAGAAAACCCAAGCAAAATGCTCCAGGCAGCTGCTATTTCTTCGGTCTTGAGTAAACATTTGTTTGTGTCAGTTTGATGTTTAATTGTCAAAATGTAGAACTTAGTCTGTTTTCCTTCTCCTTGACCCTGTCCTCTCTCAGCTTTCTGGAGCCTGCAGTTTTTAAAAGAAGGAGCTACCCATGAATCATTTCCCAATTCACAGGTGTCTCTGAGATGGCCAAATGTTTGATGCGCCTGATCCTCTATCTGAAAGCTGAGTTGGATTTGCTTTCTCAAGATGAACATTCACAGAGGAGGAAAAAGACAGGGAGTGGATAGGGGAGATCATACATGGAGCTCTAATTTTGTTTGCTTCCTTCTCTTCACAGTTATAACAGCGACAGCCTTTTGATGTGGTAGTAATTTATTTGCCCCTTGATGCAAAGGTGAAAGAAGAGGAAACATGACTGATTTGTATGTTCACATTCATTCTCTGCTCCTTACTAGTCTATTCTAAATAATATAAAATGAGTCAGTCAATTTTGTAACAGACCATAGATCACAAGAAGTTGTTGAGGATGGTACCACATATACAGCTTTCTGGGACATAGTGTCATTTGAAGACCATTCCGGATTGTTACCACAATCAAATACTGCAATGGGTTGACAGTGATGAAATCAAAGAGATTTTCAATCAAAAAAAAAAAAAAAATTTCATTCACTGGAACTAATGCGGACTGGTTAGAAAGACATCTGCAAGGAATAGTGAGGAGAATGTAGGTTATTCATCTTTTGTCCTTCTGGATGTCACATATGTGGTCTGTACTTATATACAGCTAGCTTTTGCATCCTTTTTGGTGGAATTCAGGACATGGGACATTTCCAGTATTCCTCAGCCCTGTGAGTTAGAAGCTTTGGAAGCTTTGTTGCACCCCAGCATGGTACATTCTGAGGGCATGCAGCACATGGCTGCAAATAAAAGGGGTTTACTGGTTTGCCTCCTGAAAATGGACAGCATTCATATGGTTGTGGTGTGTGTAAAATTTACAAGCTGTCTTACATTTTTCAATCTACTAGAGCCAGACAGAGGAATACTGCTGGAATGGCATGTCCACAAGGAACTGCTGACCTCAATGGTCAGTAGTAAGTTCATTATAATACACATACCTTCCTTTTCTGGGATGGCAGGGTGTGGCACTGACTCATATGGGCAGCATCCTTGTGGCACAGTCTAATCCTAAATTATTAGCAATAATGAGGATTCTGCCACTCTGGCTCCTCCTCACTAATATCTTACTCTGCAAGCAGCTTTGTTTCAGTGGGGCTGTATCTGCAAACTAATTTTTAGTACAATGATAAGAGAATTGTGCCTTGTACCTCTAACCATAGTTCAATAGATCTAGCTAGGAATTATAACAAACAGCAGAAAGGAATGAAAATAAACCTGATCTGGGTTCAGACTGGGCTAATAAAAAAAAGGAAAAAGAGAATGAAATCTTGCTTATATAAATGGCACTTGTTTTGACAATTTTTTATGCCTATATTTTCTGAATTAGCATGTTTCCAAAGTACTACTTTTCTAAGAACATAAATGACAGCATTGACAGAAAAATAATACAGACTGTTACTATATATGTTTATAATCTTTAAGCTTTGCAAGAAAAGAATTGTTTGACTCATCCAGTAATTTTTAACCTAAGCAAATTTGCTTAGTCTTAGGTCCAAGGTAAGGGGTTAACTCCGTCAGCAACAGTAGGAGACACAAATAACTCCTTATTGAGGCTAAAGTGGTTGTGATCAGCAGCACTAGAGGGGTACTCCAGAGGTTGATACTGGGCCCAATATTATAAGATTTTCATTAATGACCTAGTCAGTGACAAAGAGTGTACCTTCAGCAAGTCTGCAGACAATACAAACCTGGAAGGAGTGGCTGACATGTCAGAGATACATACATCAAACCAGAGGGACCTCAACAGGCTAGAGAAACTGGCTGATAGTTCAACAAGGGCAAGAACAAAGCCCTGTCCCTGTGGGGGAACACCACCCTGGCGCCAGCACAGGCTGGGGCCACGAGGCTGGAAAGCAGCTTGGCAGAGAAGGGCATGGGTGGCATCAAACTTGATACTCCAGGGCAGCATTGATTGTAGCAATCATGATATGGTCAAGTTTGAGGTCCTCAGAACAGTGAGAAGAGCTTGCTTGCAGCAAGCTCACAGCCCTGGACAGCAAGAAAGCAGACTTTGGCCTCTCCAGGAACCTGCTCAGTAAGGTTCCATGGGATATAGCCCTAGAGGGCAGAGGGCTGATATTCAAGGATCACCTGCTACAAGATCAGGAGTGTTGAATCCTGACTAGAAGGAAGTGCAGCAGGAGGGCCAGGAGACCTCCTTGAATGGATAAGGAAATGAGTAGGAAACTTTGAAGGAAAAAGGAGGTTTATAAAAGGTGGAAGCAAGGACAAGTAGCCTGGAAAGAGTACAGGGATGTTGTCCAGGAAGCTAGGGAAAAGGTTAGGAAATCTAAGGCCCGCTTAGAATTAAACTTGGCTAGGAATGTTAAAGATAACAGGAAGGGATTCTACAGGCACATTGCAAATAAAAGACAGACTAGGGACAACGTGGGCCCTCTCCAAGAAGCTATTGGGAGAACTGACTACGCTGGATTTGGAGAAGGCTGAGTTTCTAATGACTTCTTTGCCTCAGTCTTCACTGGCAAATGTTGTGACCACATCATCCAAGTCTTGGAAGGCAGACACAGGGACTGTGAGAATGAAGACCCTGGGCCCACTGTCGGAGAGGATCTGGTTTAAGACCATCTTAAGAGCCTGAATGTACACAAGTCCATGGGACATGATGAAATCCACCCATGCGTCTTGAAGGAGTTGGCAAACGAAGTCGCTAAGCAACTGCCCATCATATTTGAAAAATCATGGCAGTCAGGTGAAGTTCCTGATGACTGGAAAAAGGGAAATATAACCCCATTTCAAGAAGGGGAAAATGGATGAGCTGGGGTGCTACAGAACAGTCAGTCTCATCTCTGTGCCTGGCAAAATCTTGGAGCAGGTTCTCTTAGGAGGCATGCTAAGGCACATGAAAAACAAGGTTCTTGGTGACAGCTAGCATGGCTTCACTAAGGGGAAGTCCTGCCTGACCAATCTGGTGCCCTTCTATGATTGAGCTATAGAACTGATGGACAGGGGTTAGAGCAGTTGATATCATCTACCTGAACTTGTGCAAAGCACTCAATACTGTCGTGCATGGCATTCTTATCTCTAAATTGGAGAGACATCATCAATTTGATAGATGGACCACTTGGTGGATAAAGAACTAGCTGGATGGGCGCATGCAAAGAGTTGTGTTCAATGGCTCAATGTCCAGCTGGAGACCAGTAACGAGTGGTGTCCCTCAGGGATCGTTGCAGGGACTGGTCTTGTTCAACATCTTTGTCAGTGACATGGACAGTGGGACTGAGTGCACTCGCAGCAACTTTACTGATGACACCAAGCTCTGTGACTCAGTTGATATGTTGGAGGGAAAGAATGTCATCCAGATTGACCTTGACACACTTGATAGGTGGGCTGATGCCAGTCTGATGAAGTTTAACCAAGCCAAGTGCAAGGTCCTACACCTGGGTCAGAGCAATCGCAGGCACAGCTATAGGTTGGGCAGAGAAGAGATTCAGAGCAGCCCTGAGGAGAAGGACTTGGGGGTGTTGGTTGATG
>JASSUY010014113.1:0-72500 GCA_032466535.1 Forpus xanthops
CCCCCCCCCCCCAATCATTTACAGCATCATTTGAGAGTTCTGAAGGTTTTGAATGGCCTTTAGGTACCCTTGAGACCTGCTTGCTGCTTGTGATGGGGACCATGTTGGCATGCATACAGAGTGTGTTTTACTCATGACCATTTCATCTGATCTCAAGAGTTAAGCAGAGTTGAGTTTGGGCCTTGCCTATGGTTAGACAACGATGTAGGAGGACCAAGAGATTTTCCCCAAGGCTGAACAGCCATGAGTGGCAAGGTGTGTGGGATAGCATGGGGAAGTATCTAGGCCAGTGGGCCCCTCCAGTGCTTTGGGATTTCACCACTGAACAAGTGCAAAATCCAGAAAAATTAATAAAACACTTAAATGAGGTGTGTTGTCATTCTGGTCATACTAGGGATGGACAAATCATGGCAGTGTGCTGGGGTTGGCCTGTGCTTACAGAGCCCTGTTCAATGCTATCCAGCACCTTCAAAAGGAAAAAAAAAATGTCCCTGGATCTGATGACAAAGCAACAGACAGCACAGCTACTCCAGCTCCAAGCACAGCAGCTACACCAGAGGACCAATTTGTGCCAGTATTGGTTGCCCCTGTACGCAAGGGAAAAAGCAAAAAAGAGGCAAGAAAGATGAAGAAACAATGTACTCACCACCTGGGACAGCGTCTGATCAGGAGTTATTAGTACATGAATCAGAGGAAGAAGAGGAGGAAAAGGTGACCTCTTGACCCCGGACCTCAACTGAGCTATGGAATATGTGAAAAGATTTTACCTGTCAACTGTGGGAGCATATTATCAGCTGGTTACTCCAATGCTCGACAATGGGGCTGGCAGTCATGAACTAGAAAGCAGGGAAGCCAAGCAGCTGGAATCAGTTGCCAGGGAAGGGGGAATTGACAAAGCAATTTTTTGTCCCTCAGCCTTTGGAAGCTGCTCTTGGCAGCTGTGAAAGAAAGGTTTCCATACAAGAATAATGTTATGAGTTGTTCGGCCAAGTGAACAACTCTAGAGAAAGGCATCCAGTCTCTAAGGGAATCAGCTATTGTAGAGACGATCACATCAAGCCAAATGCTGGGGATGTACCTATAGATCCAGATGAAGTTGAAGGTACACGACCCATGTGGCAGAAATTTACACGGAATGCACCATCATATACCCATTCATTATCAACAGTAACCTGGAATGACATAGTACCACTAACAGTGGATGAAATGATTCATAAACTCTAAGAGTTCAAAAACAGTCTTACCCCTTCCATCATTTCAGCTGTGGAAAAACCATCCCAGGAGCTCAGACAATTGAGAGACAATCTGTCTGATCTATCCAGCTCCTCATGCATACCAACACACGTCTCAGCTGTTAACAAAAGGTGTCCTACTGCTCGAGAGAGAAGATATAGAAGGTATATGCCATGGGCCACCCTATGGTTTTACCTGTGGGATCACGGAGAAGACGTGAGGAAGCAGGATGGAAAATCTACCTCAGCTCTGGAGGAACAGGTGCGTGAACTGAAGAGAAGAGCAAAGGTCAAGGATGATCATCCTATGAAAACTGTGGCTTCAGTCTCTGGTGAGCAGGTTCCCAGATGGAGTGGAAAAGTTGATTTTACTCTGGCTCCTGTGATAAAGGAGAGTAATCCCTTTCTACAAGACTTGAGTGTCCAACATTGTAATGACTATTACAGGGGCCCTGCCTCCAGCCAGATGGAGGTAGGGGACAATTGGATTTACTGGACTGTGTGCATCAGGTGGCCTGGCACATCAGTCCCACAGAAATATAAGACTCTAGTAGATACCAGTGCACAGTGTACCCTGATGCCATCAAGCTGTCAAGGGGTGGAACCCATTTCTATTTCTGGAGTGACAGGAGTATCCAAAGAATTGGCTGTACTTGAGGCTGAAATCAGCCTGATTGGGAGGAAATGTCAAAATCACCCCACTGTGACTGGTGCAGAGGCTTCTGCATCCTTGGCATAGACTACCTCAGGAGAGGGTACTTCAAAGATCCAAAAGGATACCAATGGGCTTTTGGTATTGCTGCTTTGGAGACAGAGGAAATTGGGCAGCTGTCCACCTTGCCTGGTCTCTCAGAGGATCCTTCTGTTGTGGGGTTGCTGAAGGTCAAAGAACAACAAGTGCCAATCACGACCACAATATTGCACCAGCATCAATATCGCACCAACCGAGACTCCCTAACTCTCATCCATAAGCTGATCTGCAGATTGGAGAGTACAGGAGTGATCAGTAGGACCTGCTCACCCTTTAATAGCCCCATATGGCCACTGAGAAAGTCTAAAGGAGAGTGGAGACTAACAGTAGACTGTCATGGTCTGAATGAAGTCACACCACCCTTGAGTGCTGCTGCACCGTACATGCTAGAACTTCAATATGAACTGGAATCAAAGGCAGCCAAGTGATATGCCACCATTGGTATTGCCAATGAATTTTTCTCAATTCCTATGGCAGCAGAGTGCAGGCCACAGTTCGCTTTTACTTGGAGGGGCGTCCAGTACACTTGGAACTGACTGCCCCGGGGTGGAAACACAGCCCTACCATCTGCCGTGGACTGATCCAGACTGCACTGGAACAAGGGCAAGCTCCAGAACACCTGCAATACATTGATGACATTATTGTGTGGGGCGATACAGCGGAAAAAGTCTTTGAGAAAAGGAGGAAAATAATCCAAATCCTGCTGAAAGCCAGTTTTGCCATAAAACAGAGTAAAGTCAAGGGACCTGCACAGGAGATTCAGTTCTGGAGAATAAAATGGCAGGATGGACATTGCCAGATTCCCACAGAGGTGATCAACAAGGAAACAGCAATGTCTCCACCAGCTAATAAGAAAGAAACACAAGCTTTCTTGGGTGTTGTGGGGTTCTGGAGGATGCACATCCCGAGTTATAGTTTGACTGTAAGCCCCCTCTATCATGTGACCCAGAAGAAGAATGGTTTTACAGATGGCCCTGAGCAGCAACAAGCCTTTAAGCAAATTAAATGAGTGATAGTTCATGCAGGAGCCCTCAGACTAGTTCGGACCAAGCCAGATGTAAAAAATGTACTGTACACCGCAGCCGGGGATAATGGTCCTAGCTGGAGCCTTTGGCAGAAAACTCCAGGGGAGACTCGAGGTTGACCCCTCGACTTTTGGAGTTGGGGATACAGAGGATCTGAGGGCAGCTATACCCCAACTGAAAAAGAGATACTGGCAGCCTATGAAGGGGTTCGAGTTGCTTCAGAAGTGATTGGCACTGAAGCACAGCTCCTCCTGTCACCCTGGATGCCCGTGCTGGGCTGGATGTTCAAAGGCAGGATCTCCTCTACACATCATGCAACCGATGCTACATGGAGTAAGTGGCTGCACTAATTACACAATGAGCTCAATAGTCATCCAGGAATTCCAGAAGTCATCATAATGGACTGGCCAGAGGGCAAAGATTTTGGAAATACCAGAGGAGGAGGAGGTGATGCGTGCTGAAGAGGCCCCACCATATAATGAACTGTCAGAAAGTGAAAAGCAATATGCCTTGTTTACTGGTGGGTCCTGTCACATTGTGGGAAAGTGTCGGAGATGGAAGGCAGCTGTATGGAGTCCCCAATGACAAGTTGCAGAATCTGCTGAAGAAGAGGGTGAATCAAGTCAGTTTGCTGAGGTGAAAGCCATCCAGCTGGCCTTAGACATTGCTGAACGAGAAAAGTGGCCAGTACTTTATCTCTGTACTGACTCATGAATGGTGGCAAATGCCCTGTGGGGGTGGTACCAGCAATGGAAGCAGAGCAACTGGCAACACAAAGGTAAACCCATCTGGGCTGCTGCACTGTGGTAAGATATTGCTGCCCGGGTGCAGAACCTGGTGGTGAAGGTGCGCCATGTAGATGCTCATGTACTCAAGAGTTGGGCCACTGAGGTACACTGGAACAAGCAAAAAATGAATAAAGCTACTAAGATTGAGGTAGCTCAGATGGATTTAGATTGGCAACATAAGGGTGAACTATTTGTGGCCCGGTGGGCCCATGACACTTCAGGCCATCGGGGCAGAGATGCAACATACAGATGGACTCGTGATTGAGGGGTGGACTTAACAATGGACACTATTGCCCAGGTTATTTGTGACTGTGAAATGTGATCTAATTAAGCAAGCTAAACTGTTAAAACCTCTTTGGTATGGAGGATGCTGGCTGTAGTACAAATATGAGAGGCCTGGCAGATTGATTATATCACACTCCCACCAACCTGCCAAGGCAAGCACCATGTGCTTACCTTGGTGGAAGCAACCACTGGATGGCTGGAAACATATGCTGTGCCCCACACCGCTGCCCGGAACACTATCCTGGGCCTTGAAAAACAGATTTTATGGTGACACGGCACCCCAGAGAGAATTGAGTCAGACAATGAGACTCATTTCCAGAACATCCTTATAGACATCTGGGCCAAAAAGCGTGTCATTGAGTGGGTATATCACATCCCCTACCATGCACCAGCCTCTTGGAAAACCAAATGGTATAATGGGCTGTTAAAAACTACACTGAGAGCAGTGGGTGGTGGGAATTTCATACATTGGGATATACATTTGCCAAAGGCCACTTGGCTGGTCAACACCAGAGGATCAGCCAACAGAGCTGGTCCAGCCCAGTCAGAACTTTTACATATTGTAGAAGGGGACAGAGTTCCTGTGGTGCCCATAAAGAATTTGCTGAGGAAGACAGTCTGCAGTATTCCTGCTTCAGGTAAAGGCAAACCCACTGGTGTTATTGCTTTTGCTCAGGGACCTGGATATACTTGGTGGGTAATGCGAGAAGATGGGGAAGTCCGATGTGTACCTCAAGATTTGATTTTAGGAGAAAACAACCAATGAACTCAATTGTACGCTGTTGCCTGCTATGTAGCACTTTTATAGCCCACCAATTAGACATCTTCAGGTCACCAGCGACTGGCTCTGACTTCCCTCTAACCATCATCCCAACAAAGAATGAACTTTGAAACCAGACAAGTTTGCAGTAAACGAATGATCAGCATCAGCAGGCAGCGATCCAACACTGACACAGCCTCTCATGCTCTGAGAGACTGTTACAAGAGGTGGAGCCCAACATCATGGACCAAATGGACTCAGCAGCTTTATAGGGATTGGTCCATGCACTAAGGAACGATCGATCTCTCTCTCTCTCTCTCTCTGTGGATGTACATATATATATATGTATGTATGTATATACAGAAGATAAAAGTGATGGTATATTGAAAATGTGGGATCTGAGTATGATGTGAATGGTGTGGCATAAGGGGTGGATACTATACTGGATTTGGCTGTAGCAGTCATTTTTCTCCTTCTTAGTAGCTGGTGCAGTGCTGTGATTTTGACTTTCGGCCTGGGAACAGTGCTGACAACGCCGATGGTTTCAGTTGCTGCTCAATAATGTTTACTCTGCCCAAGGACTTTCTGAGCCTCATGCTTTGCCAGGGAGGAGGGGAAGCTGGGAGGAAGCAGAGACAGGACACCTGACCCAGACTAACTGAAGAGGTATTCCATACCACAGCATGTCATGCCCAGTACATAAACTGAGGGCAGTTACCCAGAAGGTTTAGATCACTGCTAGGGTTGGGCTGGGTATCGGTTGATGGATGGTGAATGGTTGTATTCTCTTCCCTTGTTATTTCCCTTATAATTATTATTATTGGTGGTAGCAGCAGTGGTTTGTGTTATACCTTAGTTACTAGAGTGTTCTTATCTCAGCCCATGGGAGTTACATTCTTTCAATACTCCCCATCCCTTTCGGGGGCGAGGGGGAAAGAAGTGGGGAAAGTGAGAGAGTGATTGTGTGGCTGACTGGGCTTAAACAACAACACCCAAGTAAAGACCCTTCCTCTATAGGCAGGTCAACTCTCTTGCATTTCCAATAATAAGGGCACATTTGGAACACACTAGCCTGTGTTTTTTCCTGTGACCCCATGCTGCTCTGGTATGTGGTATAACAGAAGCTATTGGGAAACAAAGGACGTTATGGTAGAACTTTTAATGGGGCAAGAGCAAAGAAAGCTGGAGCTCAGCTTCCACAGAAGTCTGTGGTGGGATGCCGTGAAGCTTACTTTCTAATGAATTTGTGGATTTTTTTTCCTAGCTTCTACTAAAATGTCAGCTCAGTTGAAGATTTTTGTGTCACTGGGATGGCATTCAAAAGGTCAGAGGGCTGAATGAGTTCCTTTTGTTAACACAGGAGGTGTGCTGCTGTGACCTTGTCCCAGTGGAGTGTACTCTCTCAAAGTTAGTTGAAAGTAGCCGAACAATTAAAAAGTTATTCCTTAGAGGGCATGGAAAGACATCACGAGTACATAGGCACATGGTATGATTATAAAACCTCATTTCCATAGGAAACCAGGCTAATTATAACTATAGTGCATCAAATGTGAATTTATCATACAATTCCTTAGTGGTCTATAACTTAATTCCTTCTTAGCTCAAGCATATTTGATAGCTTTCACCTGTACATACCTGGGAACACCAACTGCAGTCATCTGACACTTGCATCCTTATGAAAGAGGCCTGATTTGGAAAATTGAGAGCTTTCTGTTCTTGGCTTCATCTTTCTCCTAATTACTTGTGTGGGCAGGGACCAACCTGCCGGCTTGTACTACTTAGCTTGGCCCAAGATTCAGAATATTAAGGATTCACTGGCCACCTTGTACATAGGAAGGCTTGTGTTTGTGAGCGTACACAACATGCACATGGGGGGCAGCGCTGTGTACCCTGGGCACGTGGGCTGGGAGACCAAGGGCAGGCTGTTGGCGCAGCTCTCCAGCAAGTCCCATGACACGTTAGGGATGAAGACATGCAGCACTCAGTGGCTGGTAGAACTGTCCCTCTTTTCCACTTAGAAATCTAGGAGCTTCCTTTGATTCTCTCTTGTAGCACGCTGTATGCATGCTTAGACTGCAGTACTGGAAGTCTATTTTTGTTATGCCCTCTTGACATTATTCATATAATATTTATTAAGCTTTGTGAATGTCACCTATGGAGCACTTATTTTCTATTGGCTCATTCTGAGCTGTTATTTAATAATGAGTGCTTGGCCTGTGCTTTTTAGTGTGTAGTTAAAGAGATTGGAAAGTGAACAAATCTCTCATTTGAAAAAATCATTATAGATAATGGGCTATCATTCTTTGTGAAACAAGCCATTTTAAACTTATGTTTTGTAAACACATTAGTCATAAACCACGAATTCCTTGCCCTCATCCACCAAACCTCATACCCTGAGAGCATGGTGCCTTGGAAACTGATCTTCTTTCTGGCCCAGATTTGATAAATAACTGAAAGGTATGCTTAGTGTTGGTGTGTGCATAGTGCCATGAACTACTCTTAAAAGAATAAGCCTCAACTTGTAGAAAGTAATGTCTGTCTTATTAAGGACTGTTAGTAGTACCTATGTGCTAAATAGCTTCTCCGCTTTTGTGCAATATATTTATTGCATATGAATCAGAATAATCATAAAAAAGGATTTGCCTGAAAACTTTCATGTGTACATCTTGAAGGTATGAAGTCTCACTGAGCCAAAAGCAGCAGCAGAATTGCAACCCACTTGCTTGTAATAACACAGAAATGATTCAACATACTCATTCCAACATCGAGATAAATGTGCTGACTTATTTCAGAGATGAAGTAAGTGTGCCTTCTTTTCTTCTCTTCACCTGTGTGGTCAGTGTGGTTTATTTATAAACCTGAAAAGAATTCTAATCTTTTACATTCAAATGCTCCTTTACTTGAAGTGCTGATACTTAAAAATGATACATTAGGCCCAAAGTAAAGACCATTCTTACTTCAGTAGGCTTTAAGAAATCTTCAGCATTGAAAATCTTTCTTCTTTTCCTTTCCACCTACGCTACAAGTTGTGCAGGAACATAGTAATAGTCTGTTTAAAAAACCAAAAACCTGAAGAAAGATTAAACTTACTGTGAAACTGCAACTGCATGACCACAGTACATAAGGGTGTTCTGTATGTATAATGGTGTAAAAGCTTGGGCCTTCAGTTGTAACTACCAAAATGTCTGTTGCTGTGATTTGCTCTGTACTGTAGGGAAGTATTTACATACAAATAAGTTGTTAGTATGTCATGTCTGCGAAAGAACTTTACAGACTATAGTTGAATTGTAATTAATTTTAATGACTGAGAAATATGGTGCTCATCACAGATGAACAAACAGATCAAAGACAGCTGCAAATTAACAATAATGAACGTTATGAAAAGAATTCAATGAGTGCCTCTCTCCAAATGCATTTTATTCATTTGTTTTGACTAGTCCTGATTAATTATTTAAAATTCGTCAGTGGTAAAGATACTTGGGAACATGTTTTGAGGTGTTAAAAAAAGGAGATCAGATTACAGCCTTTTGCTGTTAAATCATAACTGAGAAGCAGGGTAAGATGGCAGAATTTTTCAAAATTAGTTTCCTGTTTGTAATGTTTCATTTTGTGTCTGCATTTTTATATGTTACTCATTCAGGAAAGGGTGCAGCTGCATTATCCTGGGAATGCAGTATTTTAAGAGGTTTTATAACATTTGTCGATTGTGAGATTGTAATGACTTTGTTAGGAAATAAGTGATGTCTGCAGCTAATCACAAGAATAAAACTTGTAAAGTGGCTTGAAAATTGAAAAGACCTTTTTTGTGAGCAGAACTCAGCTATTCTGTATGAAGATGCACTGCTTCTTCTGGTTGTAAAACTCAATAGAGGTACAGCTATCAGACAATAAGAAATAATTACTTTAAACAAACTTAATAGCATCTTCTCAAAATAAACTGTTATGATTGTGTCTTTATTATATTTTTCTGCAGGCATTTCCAGCAAACTCAGTTACGGTGTTTGTGTACTGTAGCTTGGTGACGGTGTTCTTCACAGTGATAAAGGTTATCAGTTACCGTCTACACTTGATGTTTGATAAAGGCGAAGTAATTCCACAAAAGCTATCAAGAAAAAATGGAAGGCAACATAAGGATACAGAGGTACCAAATGGAAACACAGCTCACCCCTCAGATCATAGGTAAGGCTTTCAGTGCACAGTGCTGTTATATGCTGTAAAATGGATGAGTTTGGTCTGTGGTACTGCACAGCAGAAATGCCTGTTGGCTGTAGGAAGACTCCTTAACAGTTGTGTGAGGAATGGCACTTATAAAAACCTGCTTAGCATTTTCACTTTTGGTGGCTGCAGCATGCTTGTGGTGAAGCAGGCAGAGCTATACCTGGTTCAGAGGGTGGGGCAGCAGCTAGGCATGATGAGGGCAGAGACCCATCTGGGAAGTGCTAAAAGATCCTGGAGAAAACCTGGGCAAAGCTTTCTGGGGCAGCCTTAAATGCTTGCTCTTTCCTCTTCCTTTCTGTCTGCTGGGAAGAAGGGAGGAGAGGAAGTGGCATTTCATTGACTAAGAAAATGCTTTAATGTCACAGCTCTGGACACCTGAGCTCGTGTTGCCTTTGTGTGCTTACAGTAACCTCTCTCAGGTCAAATCTAGATGTGTAAGTTGCTTTTTTCTCCCTTATGTTTTATTGTGACTACCTATGATGTTTTTATGGTCCTGTTGCTGCAGAAAGCTAGAACCACATTCATTTCTCAGGAGCATTTGGTAGTGTTTGCAGCCTCTCACCTGAGGAGCCAAGTATGTCTTTGCTGCAAATAATCGAAGTCAATAAGGCTGCTTCCAGGCTGAGATGCTATGAAAGGTAAAAATACTATTGGGCTAAGGACTAGTGCTGACATTTTCCAAATTTGTGTATAGGTAGAATATTCAGTACACTTTTTGGTATAAATGGATATCTCTCTAGCTGTTTTTTCAGCCTTGAGTCATGCAAACAAGTGAAGCTGCCAAGTGGCTTCCAGTGTTCCTGGGTGTTATGAGAGATGGAAAAAAAAAGCTGAAATAAGGTGCATCCAATAGTGATAGCAATGTAGAAAAGTCCAAACAAAGCTTAAACAAAATTGACTTGCTACAACTACCAGTCAAGTTTCAACAGAGAGCCTGTATACAAGAACTTAGGGTATTTTTTTGTGCATTTGCAGTTGCTCCTGCTAGTTCTGTGTAAGCTAAGTAGTATTAAGTTTGTTTATATACCTGTTGCGCTTCTGTGTCTTTTCACATGCATGTCTGTGCTACACTCCTGGTAGTGACATTTCTGGGAGTGACAAGGTCTGCTTGCATCGTGACTCTTGAAAAGTGCCTCTTATGTGTGTTGCTAACCATACAAGGTTTTTATTTTAGATTGGGTGATGGCTTTCAGGCTCTAGTCCTCTTTCACTCTCACCAGTCCACAATGATATTTCCTATGTCTGATACAGTTGTTTAAGAGGCTCATCAGTTGTTTGAGGCTGGCTCAAATTTAAACAAGAACTTCGGTGTTTCCCTGTTTGCTGGCTAGTGGAATGAATGCAAACTTTCATTATCCTGCCTTTATTTTGGCTAAAAAGTGAAGGTAGAATCGCTTAAAACTTGCTTGTTGAATCATGTAACTATTCCTTCTAGGTCCTAGGCATGATGGTACATTATTTAGTACCTGATCAGAAAATAATGAACTTAATATGGATGCCAGAAGTTTTTAAGCAGGCTCTGGTAGCTGGGAGGTTGAACAAACTTTTTTGAGCTATATAAACATAAAAAAGTTGTGGAAATTTGATACCTTCAGGTAAATAATTTTATAGCTTATATTCAGCTGTAGGGTTTTAAAAGTAAGTGTTTTGGGAAAAGTTCCAACCTCACAAACTAAAAAGCCCAAATTCAAGCAGGCTAAATGAAATTATATATACATCAGGGGGTTGAAGAGTTGTCATTGTATTTCTTATAGCAATATTCTACTTCCTAAGACACCAGAAATATTTTATATTGAGGGACTTTTTTAAAATTTAGTTTTATCAGATTATATTGGTTAGGAAGGAGATGCAAAAAGGGGCTACAATATTTTTCAGCCTTGTGCTTTTAGCATTGGAGAGGGGAAAAAGTGCTGTCAGTTCACTGTGCTTTATTACTTTTTCCTATTCTGTTACTATTTCTCAGCTTCTTTCCAAACACACTGTGATCCTCTGTGGTAAAAAGCATTGCTTTATTTTTCCTTTGCTTCTTTTCCAGCAATAACAGCAGGGATAATGGTGTCATTAGTGAGACCAACCAAGATGACTCTACCCAAACAATTCATGATAGTTCAAGGGTACAGGCTGTGGAGTTGGAGAACTCACCTGGAGCTATGGTTAGTGTGCAGTTTTCTGTAATAGTGTCTTTGTTTCATGCAGTCCTGCTTATCTGCTTACTCCAGCTTATCACACAGATTTCTGTATTGCCAGATACTGGTCACTTGATGTGTGGGTCTGGCTTGAGGAGGAAGGGTCATTCCGTGGATCCCAATGGGTGTATCACTGCTGTCAGTCAGCCTTGGCCTAAAGGTTTGGGTTTGCCAAGCTGAAACTGGTATATGTAATTCTGGACTTCTTAAGACAGGTCTGTCTGCTCTGTAGATACCAAATGGCCTTAGTAAATCTTGCCAAGAACAACTAGTTTTCATGGCTGCTTTGAGAGAAAAGAGAGGCTAATAGAATCAGAGCAACCTCTCATTGCCTTAGAAAGGATCTGCTCCTAGAGCATTAATAGTTTGGTTTTGTGTAACTGGACTTATGTTTATAAAATTAACATAACATCTCTTGAGTATTTAAACAAAGCAGTGTTCTGAATATTTTATATTTTTCAAATCTAGGAGATGTCTCCCGGAGGTTAAAAAGACATGTATGTGCATTCCATGCTGTTGGCCGTGTTTTCTAAATTAATAGCATATGAGGTGATGAAAGGGATGTATGTAGATGTTATTAAAGGAAAATAGGAACCATGAGAAGGCTGAAGAGTTAAGTATTCAGAAATTAAGAAAAAGGATAATGCTGTCTGTCTAATCTGAAGTTACTCCCCATGTATACTGTGATAAAATCTTTAATTATGTGATCCCACACTATTTTTTCCACAGGACTTCTGCCTCACTCAGTGCAAAGGATGGTTAGTGATCTCTGAATAAGTAGCAACTTGATACTTCATTCTGTCTTCATATCCCTCCATCCCACCCTGTGTCCCTATTTACTGCAAACTATTCAACCCCTGTTCTGAATATGAACTATGTCCTCATTTCCTGGAGTGTTTTTTACCTTTTTGTAGCATCTGTATGATTCACAGACGTTGATAGTTTTATTTTATTAGTAGCTTTCTTTTATGAGGTAAAATCATTTTTTACCTTTATTCGATACCATTCCCCAGTATTCTGGTATTTGTCCAATATTCTGCAAACCCATTTCTTCTTGGGCTTCCAAACATGTAGGCTGGGTCTTGTCAAACTGTTCTTGCTGCCTGAATAACACCTGCCTCTTGAACTGTCCTGTTCTTGCTGCCAGAATAGCACCATGAAATTTTAGGAGATAATTATTATTTCCTCTTTGTTTTGGTGCTTGTCAGCCAAAAAAGAGCCACATTAACTTTTCCCAGTAACTTTTTTTCAAGTTATGCACTTAGGCTGTTGATTTTAGATTCCCAAAGTATTTCTGAGTATTGTGCTACTTTTGAGCTCCCCAGTGAGTTCCCACAGGCATTGACTTGCTGATGAGAATTCAGCAGAGGCCACCAATGTCATGAGGAATTACGTACATGGTGGTTTAGGACAGGAAGATGGGATTTTTTAGCCTTTATAAGGCTGAAACCTTTATTAAGGGTAAAAGAGCTTCACAATGGTAAGATGCAGAGAAGATAGAGCACTCTCACAGGTGCCCAGTGGCAGGATAAAATGCAGTGGCTGCAACTTGCAGCTGTGGAAAGCTCCAATTAGATCAATTAGATTTAATGGGTTTTGTGGATGGTTGGCTTCTTTTTTTTTTTTTTCCCTACCAAGAGGGTGGTCAAATACTGGAAGAGATTGTCCAGAGAGGTTGTGAAATCTCCATCTTTGGAGATATTCAAAGCTCCACTGGAGATGGCCTGAGCAACCTGCTCTAACTGTACCTGCTTTGAGTGTGTGCGTATGGCAGAGGGGATGCACTAAATGACCTCAAAAGCTTCGTTCCAATCTAGATGACTCTAAGTTAATTTAAAGGCTCTGTCCTGTAGTTTTCCATTGAGACATCGTTACCAATTACTGGAGACCAATCTTAATTTTAGTCTTTTGGAAACACATAGCTGGAAACATGCAACAGAGCATTGCATTCCTTAATGATTAAAAATGAAAAAACTTCTTAAAAAATTCTCATTTCCCCCCTCCACAAACATCACACACAATTGCAGTGATGCAATTTGGAGTATGACTGTTCTACAACCATCTCTCTCTCCCACCACTTGCATTTAATGCAAGGTACAGGTCCAAATTTCTGTGATGTTAAGCAACTTACCAATTCTGTAATTAACCTGTGATTAGGTAGCTGTTGCTTTGATAGATGTGTTTTCCAACATAATTTAATAAATACCTATGCTAATTTTGTGTGTTCCTTTTTATTTTTAGGAGCTGCCAACAAGGGAAACTATTGAAGATCTCAGAGGTATCTTAAAGGCTTTATAAATCCCTTGACACTTTTGTTTAATCATTGCTTGCTACAAAAAAAAAAAAAAAAAGATAAGAAGACATAAAGGGCTCACAGCAGATTCCATTGTGCATCATGTTAGTAGCTGAATAGAAAAGCTTGAGAGAACAGAATCTCAAGGGAAGTCTAACAGACTAAGCTTCCTTAGCTGTCAACCAAGTTGTTTGGGATGCAGCCTTTTTGTGAGCTTGCAAGTAGCTCTCCCCATGTTAGCATAGAGAGATAGATGAAAGAGCCTTCCCCACTAATCCTTGGGAAGCTCTGTGCCTCTGAAAGGCATTAAATTAGGAAGGCTCCTAATTTAGGCTCCTCAGGTCACATCTTAAAGCTCTTAAATATCTTCTTACTGTAGATTCCTCTTGTGATTGTTGAGCTCTACCTCTGTAGTGGATAATCCAGCACACCTTGCTTTGCCTACAGTTCCAATGCTTGAGAAATTTCAATATATTTCCTTTTTGTTAAGGTTAATCACCGTATCCTATGGGACCATTTAAGAATGACACAAAATGATGCAACAAACTTCTGCTGCACTGGCTTATTCTTTCTTTCATCTCTCTCTAAGTGGGGATAATTCTGTAAAACATTTTCATTTTAATATTAGATGTTTCTTGAGCTATTTTGATCATTTAAATTAAATAGACATGCTGCTATACTTGTCCTGAGCTGGAAGGATTCCAACTTGCTGTTATAATATGTCATATTATATAATAATATGTCATATAGCTAACAAAAAAAGATGCTTGCTTATAAGCTGTTTTAATCAGATGCATCATCTGTGCTTCCTTTGGTTTGCTCTGGGTCAGTAATGCACAGTGTTCAGGTTTGTGAGACCTAACTCCGTGTATTTTTTTATTAGGTGTTACGGTATTAGAAGATCAGGCAGCACCACCAGTTTCATCTACCTCACCCTGTGTCAAAACAGATATACTACCTGTTTCTAGAGCCTCTGCTTCAGGTGCCACCACATCACCAGTAGGAACAAAACCAACTGCTATGGAAACACTTTCTGGTAATGGAATACATGAAAAAGAAGGAGATGGACAGCCATATGGACAGCATGGATCCCAAGATATTGCGGACAGGGATGTAGTTAAAAACTTCTCCAATATTTCTTCATCGCAAGGTGATATTTTGAGGACTGGAATTTCTTCAGAGCCATGGGACAGTGAAAATTCAGTTATTTCTGACCATTTGAGTAATCCTAAAAGCTATAAAAGAGAGAAACTGCCTGATGTATCACCACAGACAGGCTTTACCAGTTACTGCCCACAGTGCAATGCCATTGCAATCAAAGATCTCGAGCACATAGAAAGTTCTTGGAATGGCAGTAATATCCATGAGGACCTTGATTGCTCAGACAGTGAGACTGCTGTTGCAGTTGTGGACAACTCTCTTCCTGGAGACCAGCTATGTGAGCCCATTAAAATTGTCATCACAATGAGTACTACACCAGACACCACCCTCAGAGACCTGGCAGGCTGTGTCCACCTGAAGGCTCAGGGAACTGAGAGAACAAGCTCAGGCCCTGAGTCTGGTATAGTTACAGCAGATTGGCCAAGTCAGCAAACTAATGAACAGCTCAGAATCCCTGTTATCACTTTTGACCTGTCTGATGACAGTAAAGGTAAGGCTTTCCCAGAAGTCAGTGAAAGTGAAAGAACCCCACAAGCTTTAAAGGCAGAGCTGTTGTCCACCCAATGCTCTGGCTATGAATCGGGTGATGCAGTAAAGGAGCACAGCAACCCAGCAAATAGTCCTTTAGAAACTAACACTTGTTCAGATCCAAGTCGGGAGAATGCTTCTGAAAATGTCCAGACTGTGGATTTAACTTCTAAGGAAGACCTGCAGAACCTAGACCCACAGTCCTGTAGAACTCATGAAAAGAGGCACATGCGGGTGCTAAGTGTAGACAGCGGGACGGATGTGCTTTTGAGTAAGAATTTCATGGAGGTATCTGACAAAGAGAAGACCTTGCCCACTTCTAAGTCAGATCTAGAAGCTAAAGAAGGACAAGTGCCTAATGAGTCTAACTTTCTAGAGTTTGTATCCCTCCTGGAATCCATTAATACCTCAAAGATGAAGACATCTAATCAATCCACTGTCAAAATGGAGACAGCAAAGGAAAATGGGCTTGTTGGAGGTATAATGCCTTTTTTACAACTCTTTGGAATTATAAAGTGACTAGTTACATTTTTTTATAGCAGCTTATCCTGAGATCTGTAGTTGGGCAAATTCCCACTGGATAACTGGCTTTGCTAATAGGGCCAGGGAAGGGTGGGCTTGGTAGGACAAGGTGATTTGGTGAAAGTGTGATAGTGTCAGCAGCAGCTTTCTGAATATTTTGTTTTATTATTTTTTTCCTTTGGAAAACCTAACGCTAACCTCAGTAAATGTCCAGTGTGCATTGAGTATTCTGTACTAGAACAGCATGCATGTATAAGGCCTGGATTGTTGGAACACCAAAAATATCTTACAAAAATGTGTACAGCTGTTTAACTGTAGGTTCCATTTAGCTTTCACTCTGCCTTTCTTAAGTTTTTCCTTATATCTGTCTAATCCAATGCATTGCACCCTTATTGCATCTTTCACTTGTATCTATTTTTTTTTCCACTTTCTAGTTCTGTGTCTTCCCTTCTGCATTCATCCCTTCTCACTTTAGCCACTCCCCTCCTGTGCAACTCCTTATTTGCTTCCCTCGAAATATTGCTTCTCTTATATCTTTCCCTTTGTTCTTCATAGCAATCCACTGTTGCTCTTCTGGGCTTTTCCACTCTCTTGTGCTTAGCTAAAGACATTGCCTCCCCACAGCTTGCATTCACTTCTCTTGTACTTACTCACCAGTCCATTCTTTAGCTCTCCTAGGCCTGGTGCCTTCCTTCTGGTCTGTCTCGCCCATCTTTCCTTAGACTGTTCTGCAGAGCAGATTCTGTCCTGCTCTATGAAGTTTATCAGCCTGCCTGGCTGGCTTCAGTGCTCTGTAGTTGCCCAGGACCTGTGCTGAGCAAGCTCTGATTTTCACCAGAGCCTGCCCAGCTGGTCCCCTCTTGAGCCCAGCAAGCCCTGCCAGGTCCCTGGGGTACAGGATCCTCTCCCTGTGCAACAGCATACAACAGTGCAGGGCTCACAGCGAGCAGGTTGTGACTTTTTACTGCTCCTCAACAGCAAAAAGGAGTAATGGTAATTTGACTTGTGTGAGGTGACCTAGCTGAAAAAATGCTAAAAATTTCAGAAGTAAGTTTAAATAAAGAGTGCAGCTAATCTAGAAAGGGCTTTCAGCCAAGTTCCCTCAGGTAATATGAATGGGGAAGATTGCTCCATAAAAGAAAGCAATGGGTGTTCAGAATAAATTAAATTCCACAGTGACAAAAAAAAAAAAGACAAACACAAGCCCAAAACTTTATTAATGTGTGTATAGTTATTGTGCTTTAGAGCTGACAAATGAGATTCTTCTTATTGGAATCCAGGATTCTGAGGAAACAGAGGGATTCTGGTTGTCCCTCAAAGCAAGCTGTTACTTAAACAACCTGAACTGAATTTTCTACTTTCCTATTTTCTCAAGTTCATATGTTTGTGAGGTGATGAAGTTGAGCTGCATACATGTATAATTAAGTGACTCTGCTCATTTCCAGTGTGGGCACAGCAAGTGTCACCCTGGGAAAGGAGCAGGATCTGGAAGAGGGAGCAGGGATGGCCGCTATGGCTCTTGTCGCTGTGAGGTCTCTCCTCCACCTGGACCAGTGCTGTGGGAAAAAAGAGATTCAATCAGAACTCTTTAAGCAGGGGAGAGGTAGTTCAAAGGCAGTTATTTTTAAGAGCAAGTAGGCTTTGTTTTCTAGCCCAGTCAGAACGTGCTGTTTGCTAAAATAAATTACAGTTATTACTGGCAGCTTCCCCACAGTAAGACTGGATTTTAGGAATGAGAAAGCCTCTAATTTGTTTACAGCCTTGCAATTACAAATACGCTTTAACAAAACAGCATCTTAAAACAGATCTGAATAAACATTATTCCCACATTAAAGTGGTTATTCAAAAACATCCAAGTGTGTGTGTGTGGAATACAGAGCAAGTCAAGCTATGCATCAATTGTTTTGAGGGAGGAGTTTGATTTGTTTTTTGTTCTTTCAGCCTTGCAAGCAGCTTAATTAGCAAAAGCTGGTAATAGATGACTGGTCCAACCGAGAATGAGATGCACCCCACAAAGGTTTTATTAATGTGTGAGAAACTTGGCAAATTCCTAGAAAGTTGGATGTTCAGAGCTGCGCGTAAGAGAGCTGACATTTTGCATACTTCAGAGGTGGGGAAATGTGCTCATCAGGACAGTTCTGCGACTGAGTGAATGTCATAGATGGGTCTGTTACAGGTGCTCCCACATAGAACTTGAGTTCTGTGGAAAAAGAAGAGAGATCATCCTGATCATGTAATAAGCATTTGCTAATAGACAGCTCAGTAAGATGCTGTACAATAAAATTAAAGCTTTGCTTTATGTTATCAAGAATGCTAGATTTAATGTGTATAAATACAGGATATAAAAAGGCCATTTAAGAGCTGTTCTGTTGCCATCCCACCTCTTCTAGATCATAAGAAAGTACTGCTGACACCATTACTAAAAATGACTCTCAGGCCAGTATACTTTCGATTCTGAATGAAGCTTGTACCGCCCACATAATGGAGGCTTGTTGGAGGGCAAATTCTCTTCAGTCTGTGAAAAGCATAAGGAAAGCTAGGTTTACTGGCTGCTTTGGGTCTCTCTGACATGTCTGGAGCTAAGTAAGAGCAGCTGTGCATTAGATTTATGCAGGGCAAATTCTCATGTACGTCCCCTCTGGTATAGCTGGCTTGTAATCTAGGCCAGGCGATGTTATTGCAAGGGAGCAAAGCCTGCCATGGGAGTGGTGGAGAACCTAAACCAGGACTGTGTGGCCTGAATTTAGATGTTTTTGCAGGCTCTTTTTAGAGAAGGTACTCATCATTCTGGGCTGTACACAAACCACAACCTCAAGTGAGTTCTGGATCCCAAGCAATTACCCTTCTCCTATGAAAAACTGAAGTGTACTACTGTGGGTATTCTTAGACTTGTAAGTTTTTTTTCCCCTGTGTGTGAGAAAGAAACCTATTGCTTGACATATAATCATGGGGACGAGGGATCTTGTGTGTTGAGTCATCAGCCCAGATGAGAGCCATGTTGAGAGGGGAGAGCAGGGGAGTTTGCTGACAGCAGGTAGCACCTTGGACATAAAGTCCTGCCCGGTGCCAGCTCTGCTCTTGGAGCAGCTTTATGCCATCCCTGAATCAGAGCTCTCACCCATGGTCCAGGAAGGGACCACATGGCATTTGATGCCCCTCTTTGGGTGGGGAAGAAATAGAGTACAAAACTCAGTTCTCTAAGTCTAAATCTTCATGTATAAGACTTGACAGGTTGAGACTTTAAAATCTTAGTTTTTAGATCAAGCAGGTAATAGTAAGTTTGATGACAAGGCTGACACCTGTAAAGTAATTATGAGGTTACTTCAAAAGTTCTGTATTCTGCCATAATTACTAGGTATATTGATTAGACTACTTAACTGAGACCTCAAAAGCCTTGAGTTTATTCCCAGCTCTTCTGATGGCCTAGGAGATTGTTTTGAGCAAGTCACTTTTGTGCTGAATTCTCCCTGTCCTGTAACAGGTATAGTGAGTATCACTAGTTTTTCCTATTGCTTCAGGATTAATGTAGTAGTCCTGATTATTGTGTAATCTGATGTAATTCTTTAGTACCCATGTTAAACTCTTAGAGCAATTCTTGGACTTTTGTTTGATTTAATATCAGGTTCTTTTAATATATTTGTGGCATCATAGGCAAATTTGAGTTGAGAATAAAGCACATCAGCTAGATGTTTCTACTGAAGCAGTTAGTAAAGAAAGGGTTGGGAATATCCTTAGGATATGAATGGGACAGTTCACAACTCGTGGAGAGCTTTTTGTCATGCTGATACTAGCAAGAGCAGAGCACAATTTGAAATCAATTATCTCTGCGGCCGAACAGGCAATAAATATATTTTAAAGTGACACTTTCTATTTTGGAGCATAGTGTTATGGAAGGAAATAGATTCTGTAGCACAGCAATTAATGAAGAGTCTCAGCCTTAATTATCTTAATTCTGCTTGACCAGATTTCGAACCAGATGGTGTTTGAAATTGACAGCAATGGCATTTTTACTTACAGGAGTGAGTTACAGAGACTAGAATAGGCATATACAAGTGAAAGATGAGGGAAAATGCCTGGTAGATTCTGGAGAGATGGCACAAAGTAGTAAAAATATTTTTGGATAAAAGTTACAGACCAATAAAACTTAATTTTAATTGCCTAATAAGGTAATTAAAGTTGAGATAGACTGTCAGTTGGTTATTGGCATGGCTGGGTGTACGGAGGCTGCTCCATCTCAACTGTAAAACTTTTCAGCCTCCTGCCAGTGTGAACCAAATGCTTGTCTGCAGAGATGACTTTGAGCACCCAAAATTTGTTCCGCAAGTGGGAAAGTTACATGACAAAGGAAATTCTGGTAGTGTGACTTGTTTGAATTAGGAGCTCATTTGTTAGTGTTGGGATGTTACATTTTTACATAACGTTACAATGCTGTTACAACTCTTCAGTGCAGACAAAAATATTTACAGAAAGTATCTTATACCCATATGGGTGTATAAGAAATGTTTATCTCAGACTTTTACCAGGATAACTAAAGGATGTATTTCATGCTCAACTAAAATAGGAATATGGTATACAGACTAAAACCTGGTTGTTTGTGCAGGACTCCTTTGAACCACCCTTCCCCAAGCCTGATTTAGCCATGATTCCTGATAGTTACGCCTCACATACCTGAGTCATTTGGCATGTAATTTTCAGGTAAATTATGAAATTAGTTGCCAAGCTTGGGGCTTCTACGAGCCCAGACATGTATAAGCCAGAGACCTGTGAAGCAGTGGCTCAGGATAAATGGCTGTGGTAGGAGGCCACAGGAAAGGTTCAGGTACACTGCCATGTGCTTTTTACTCTTCTCTTGCTCTTGGAGAGTTTTTTTCCTAGTCATTTCAGCTTTGCCAGCACAAATTTCCGTGCAGGGAGCTTTTGGTGACGTAGAGTTGATTACATACCCTGCAGAACGCTCCCAGTCTAGACACCACTATCTCCATTTAAATACTGAAGGTGTAAGTCACTTGGAAGAAAATGAATGATCGTAAAACCCAGTCACAAACCTATTGTAGCCCACCTTTCCTGTGCTGGAAGTACTCATCACTGTGGTGTTGTCTGATTGATGTATAAAGCCTGTAAGTACCAGTATGTTTATGGTTTTTTATTATGGCTCTTTACCAGTGCAGGGAAAATAAGTCTGCAAGGTTTGTGGTTTGGAATGGAATGGAAAAGAAAGAGGCATTTTCTAAACCCACTAGATAATCAAATTAAAAAATCTTTTTAATTGTTCCAGCCCTAGAGCTAGTTTTGGGCAATATGGAAGCAATTAGATTGTTAAAACCACAGTTTCTGATCTCTATCAATTATTCTTGTGGCTTGAGCAGCCCAAGCCTTTAGAAGATGATTTTGATTAGGTGTCTGTGGCTCCGTAACCTCCCTTAGCTACGGTTGCATTATTAAGGGGACACTTCACTAATGCTATGGATAAATAGGGCACAGTTCCTGTTTAAAATGGACTTTAAATCTTTAATTAGAAAAAAAAAAAAAGTTGTCTGCTTCCCTCCCTGATTTTTTTTTTTTTTTATTTTGTTTTTTTCCCTCCTAAATAGAAGAAAGTGGGTCTGGAAGACCTCTTGAATTTTCTCTCCATGCGCAAGAGGCACACACAAGATTTCCCTAAACCAACCTTACACTCATTGTATTTATTGCACAAGAAATCGGGATCCTTGGCCATTATGTCCTACAGACAGCGGGAGACTTGTAACATTGGCAGTGTTGTAGTGAGACTTGATTTTCCCTCCTTGTGGAAGCTGAAAAAAACGCTGTGTGGTCATGCAGTTGAAGTTAGAATCGTAGAATCATAGAACAGTTAGGGTTGGAAAGGACCTTAAAATCATCTAGTTCTAACCCCCTGCCAGGGGCAGGGACACCTCCCACTAAACCATGACACCCAAGGCTATGTCCAACCAGGCCTTGAACACTGCCAGTGATGGAGCATTCACAACTGGATTCTCCCTCTTTTCCTCCCCCCACCTCAAAAGTAAGCGTGAAGTGTCCACAGTGAAAAGTGGGTATGTGTGAGTGCCTCAGGCTTTAAGGTATGAGGGGTGTGCCCTGTGAATTAATACTGGTGTAGAGATGTCTTGACATATGGAGGACGTTTGTATGTAGAAGTAATGTATTATTAGATCAACTAGTATGGTTGGAGGAAGACAAGAGGATGGTTTGAAAGCTCAGCCTATCGCAAAGATTTTTTGCTTTTTCTTGTTCAGTTACATCAGTTGGCCTAATAAAAGATATTATGTCTCTACAAGCCTTGAATCTGTTTTATTCTCAGAGTGTCTTAGCTAGGACGCCACTGTTTCTTGACTGGTGGCTCTTGCAGGTTAGGATGGTGATTGTAATGGTAGGAAATATGATTTAACAAATGATATTTTTAATTATTTTTTTTGGCAGGGGAAGAGGGGAGAATTCTGTGTTTTGTTTTTTTTTTCTTGTTTAAATTTCTAAGGCATTAAACAGCAAGTATTGCAAGAAATCTGAGTAAGTACATTTCAATACAAGTTAGTGCTGTATTTTTCTTTCAAAGCATTTAACTGCACAACTGCGCATGGTGCTGATGAAATCACTGTCTTGGTTGCACTTTAAACACCTGAGAGATAATTCTTTTTGTTTGCAGTCAAAGCACAAAATGTTACAAAATGTTTTGCTATTCAACATGAATGTTAGTAACTAAAAGAGACTGTTGCTTGATAGTTATTCACGTGTTAGTAAATGACATGCCTATGTACAGAGGAAATATGAATGTAACTGGTATTCAGAATAGTAGAAATCTTTAAGTTCATGATGTTTGTTTTCAAATCTATAGTTCTGCATTTTCCAAGCATAGGAAAATCTACTGTGAAATTGCTTAGCCAATTTGTCCTTTGTCCTGCATCAAGTGTGTGGCCAGTGGAGAAGAGGGATTAGGCAGGTTCCATCCAAGAGCTCTATTTCCTTTGAAGGTGCTTCTTTCCCCTTTGTAAAGGGGAATGGTCCAGGCCTGTGCTTTTCTGCTGCTGCTGTACACAGCTTGAGAACAAATTGTGGCCCCCAGCAAAGCAGCCATTTAGCATTCTAGGTTAGGGCAGATTACTTTCCTCTGAGAAGCAAAGCAGAAATTCTCTTTAGTTTGTCCTTTGCTTCACGCAGCCTGTTCTTGAAACAGCCTATTCATGCAGCCTTCTCAAGTCAGAGGACTTCCTCGTCCACACTGCTGTGATTGTATTATTTTAAGTAACTTTAGTATTTTCTGTAAGACTAGTACTTATTGTAGTGTTTTAGCTTTTCTCTTTTAGATGTCCTTGTTTAGTAGATAATGAACAAAACTCTTGACAGCCGTCTGCAGAGTGGCTCCACTTCACTGCCCTGTTTTCCAGATAGCCAGATGATGGAGAGAAAAGAAGAAGTGGTGGGAACAGAAAAGCACTGTGAGCAACTTCCTAAACAGGAAAGATCAGATGTACAAAGCCAAGATCGTGCTAGTACTAGTCCGGTGCTACCAGAGTCTGCCAAATTTGCAGCACTGTAAGGCCAGTTTACTTTACAATTTTGTACTTCAAAGTTATGATGTAAGCTGTTTTGTTTCACTGAGTAGAAATGACATAAACTTTTAATTAACCTCTCTTTCTTTTTGTTTTACTGAAAACAAGAAAAAAGTTCCTCATAGTAGTTTTGAAACATTTTTGTGTCAAGTTACCAGGGCAGCAGGCAAAGGCAGATAATCTACCGGGTAACTTCTCAGCAAGACAGTTCAGTCTTGCAAGTAATAAGTGGACCTGAGGCATCTGTGCAAGATGAGCTATCCGTGGACGCAATGCACGTGTTCATAGATGAAAATGGTGAGTTTCTGTAGTTGGAATAATTAAAATGTGTGAGGAAATTCTAAAGAAACTTTAGATGCCCTGGAAGGGTATTCGTCCTGTCTGTTACCAATTGCATGTTTTTCTGTGTAAATCAAAGAGAAGGACTTAGTAATTTAAAGTCAGGTCAGCAATACCTGGGGTTTTCGAAATCCACCGGTGACTACCAGAGACCTGAGACTTACACAGTGCATGAAGTATCTTCCAAACATTATCCTCAGAAAATGCTGGCTAAACCAGAAGATTACTTCTGTCTTTGTAGAATCACCGCTGGCTCATTCTGACTGGTGAAGGGTTTTGCAGTGGCCTGGCTGAGCAAAATGTTCCCTCCACTTTACTTTTCTGTTTTTTGGCTGGCTCACATGGAGCTGTCTCTACAATCATAGTTGCCCTTGTTCAGAGTTGTGGTCTGCTACCTCTTCCAAGAGAATTAATGAGTGACCTGGTCATGTCCTGAGCCTGTACTTGGTGTGCTGCTGCTCTGCAGCTATTCCTAGAGCCTGAAGCTGTGATATTCTTGATGATTGGTTATTTGAACTTGGTATAGTGCCTGGTGAGGTACTGGCCCATAGCTGTGAAAGGCAGCTGTCCCAAAAGCTGCTTCCCTTAAAGCTGCCTTCAAAGCTGGTAAGGAATTTTGTGCTCATGGCAGCTGGGTTTGTGACCCCAGAGATGCTTTGGTTTTATGCCTGTTCCCAGCCCTGCTTACAACACTGCAGCTCCCTGGTGCACTGTGAGGATAACAGCAGCAGCCACCAGTGAGGCAGATAGCATGGCCTCTGGGTCAATGATCAGTGATCCTTCACTTGTTGCTGCATATGCAAGGAGGGAATAGGAGTGGTTACACTTTTAACGGAGTTTTTCCCTGCTGTGTACCTCCTGACCTTTGTGGACTAAAAGAAAAAATTCTGTTTCACATTTTACAGTGGATTTATGTTGATAGGTGGCCTTTGCACTTACTATACATACCTTTTAAACTTTCACTGTAGCTTCTATGTTTTGATTTGTCTCAGATTTTCAGTTCAAATGTTAAGTTGCTTTCTGAAGTCTAAATAAGCCTAGTACACAGACTGGAAAATGTGTTTATAAATGTGCCTGACCTAACTTGCCCTTTTTATAAACATTGTGTGTAAAAGAAATGACCACATCACTGAACTGATTTGATTTTTTTCTTCTAATTTCTAAAGGGGAAATTAGATCCTGTTATTTAAAGGCTGGCTGTCAGAAGGAAGGAAATTTTCGACATCAGCTATCAAATTGTGATTGTATTTCAAATGCACAGTAAGTAAGCCCTGATTCCCAGAAATGTTAAATTTTCTTTGCTAGAAGCTATGAAACTGATTGTAGCTGTGAAAGATGCATGTGAAGAGTACTAGAGAATAAATGTGCTAACCCCTTCTAGAGACATCAAAGAATGCATTTTTTGTTTTGTGCTAGAACAGTGACTGCTTTGTAAGAATATTGATAAAGAAAAGTGAGAAAGAAGACCAGAACTACTTTCATTACTTTCTGGGAATAGCCAAAGTCAAGTGTGGTGATTATAAATAAGATAAAGTAAGTGGGACTGTTACCAACTGTTTCTCAACCTTGTCTTGCACATTCCCATGACTGTTGGGTCTTTTGTAAGAATTTAGTGCTGGGTCAGTATCAGCCAGTGACACTGCTTGCTGAGGATGCTAGCAGCAGAGCCTTTCACCTTGCATAAAATCTCTAATGATAGTTTGCCACTCTGAGAAAGTATCTGAACAGTTTTAATTTTTCAAAGGTCTTTTTAGAGAGATCCATGTAAAGCCCATATTCATTACTGTGGTTTCCATGCTCTACTATATGATCTGTTGTTTGCTTATCTGTAAAAAGAACTGTAACTATTCATAAGTATTTTTATTGTGTAATTTGATGTTTTTCACATTGTTATACAGCATTTGAAAATGTTGAATGAGGGGACGAGAAGGCGCATTGTTAATACTGAATACTGTTCCTCAGATGTTCAGCTTTCAGTGGAGACTTTTGAAAAGCTTGGGACTGTGTTAAGAGCAGTGTTAGCATTTTAGGTAGAATGCTGTTGTGAGACATAAGAATATAATGCTTTCAATAGTCAGTAGGCAAAGTCTGAAAGCAATAATAATTTGAGTTCATCTACAGTAGAAATGTTCTGTCTTTAGAAAAATAAAATAAAAACCCAACAACAACAACAACAAAAAACCCTACCTGATAGAGTTCAATTTTGACCTAAAATCAAACATTTTACTTTGGGGCTATTTAACTCTATTTAACTCTTGCAACTCTTTTAATTTCACCTTGCACATAATACTCCCCTCCTCCCCCATCATGTAACTATGAACTTGCATCTGTCCTAAATTCAGAAATAGCTTACCATCTGTCTCCTGATGTTTATCAGTTATTCTCTTTTTTTATCAAAAGAACAATCTTCCTGCTGTTATAAGGTGTCTTTAATCTGTCTTTGCTAGCTGCTCATGTGATATCCCTGTTTTCCTGTACTGTGTTAAATGCTGGGTTTTAGTTTGTCATTTGCAGGCCTCTAGAGATGTGATTTATTTTTAAGGGGTCTGCTAAACATTGTTAATAAAATCAAGTTCAGATAAGCTTTGCAGTCATTTACATGCACTTCATTTCCAAAGGTTAGCCCCTTACCTGGAAATCTTGGGAGTACAGTGACAGTTCAGGCTGTGGAGCAGAACAAATCAGCAAAGATGAGTGGGTTCACGGGACTGTTTCTGTATAGAAGTTCAATGGAAAGACAGAACACAAACTTTTCCAAGAACAGAGAAGAGTGAAGTACAAAGCAGAAGTTCATATGAAAAACAAGGGAAAAGGACAAAGAAGCCTGAAGTGTTCTCATACTGTTTTTTGCAGTGGCAGTTTGTGATATGTTTAGGCCAGAGAGATTAGTTAGAGCTGTTTGTTTAATGGGCAATTCTTGCAATCTATGCATAGTACAGAAAGGAAATAGTTTTTTGTTTTTGATTTGTATGTTCACCATCATGTAATTTTGTATTTAGATAGTATGGAACACTTACAACATATAGAAAATAGAGGGTCAAAACTGCTTTAAAGACAGTTCAGGAAAGAGCATCTTTACCTTACCCCTTTCCCCTATCTCCACCTGCAGGCTTGCACATCACTTAGGTTTATTTCTTATCCATGGTTAAAGATAAGCCAAATAATCACAGCTATTAGTTAGTGATCTTTTTGTTACTGAAGAAAAGAGTAAACAGAATAACAAAAAGCACAAAGCATAATCAATGATTGCTTGTTCCAGTCTGTCCTGGAAAGCTCTTGACAAAATTTAATCTCTTGAGGGAGGGCTCTCCTGTGGTGATGTTCCCTCTGCAAGTAGTCCATACAAATAGGAGATCCTGCTATTATGAAAGTATATTAGAAAAGAGACATGAGAAACCCCTATGAGATATCCTTGGCTTATCTCTCAGCCCATCAGAAAGATTACTAAAGAGAAGGCAATGACAATGACAGTACTCCATATGTACTTGAGATGGCGCAGAAACAGCAGCTTTAGGCTTACTGTCCAAATACGTGAATGAGCCATCTAGATTAGGTTGAGGTCAGAGGATGAGACAGAAAATGCCCAGAGATAAGAGGTGGCATCCTCCTTGAATAGAAAGGGATAGGGTTCTGATCTTGGTGAGCCCAGATTTAGAGTCTCAAATAAGCTTACAGAGAGCAATAGATAGGTCTGCAGCAGTTGTGTATAAGCTCTTAGAATACTTCACCAATCATGACAGCTTAATAAGTTACTCCTAAATGGAAAATGTCAAACTGAGTTGAGCCAGTGGAATAGCTATGTGGATGTGCATAGACCATGCCATGATGATGAGAGGCCAGGTGATGGCATGAGGTCTCTTGCTTTCAGGGTGTTACTGGGAGAAGCGGCGGATCAGAGACACCGGCATAATCGGAGCTGGGGTACTTCTGTGGCTAACACTGCAGCTTGTGAAAGGGGAAGGAGTTTTGACTGGGGAGGGTATGAACTTTGGTTGGTTTGTCAAAAATAACATAATTGCCCTATGAATTTGCCATAGGTAAGTATCTTTTAACTATATTATGCAAAACTGGAGAAGGTATTTAAATATCATTCAAAAGAAGCCCTTACAGCCTTGATGGAGACTAATGTTTAGCAACCTATAATTCAAATTATAACTTGCTATTTCTGTCTATTGAGTCCTACTATTGTCTGCTCAGTAGTAAATTATTAACTGCTCTTAATGTCCTAACAGGCATTTCACAACAGATTATTAGGAACTGAAATTAAAGTAGTATTTCAACGGCATGTAAACATTTTATCTTCTTGGCATGCCTTCTGAAATTCATTTCTCACAAATAGTGCAAAATCTGAACAATGTTGCTCTGTCACAGAATTGATGCTGTTATGTTGTTTGGGGTTTTTTTTTGCTCTTTGCTTTTGCATACTTCCTGCTCTTCGTTTGCTTGTAAAGGGCTAGATGGACAACAATGGATTACAATATGCCAGAGAAAGCAGATACCCAAGTTTGAAGGAGTCTGTGCTTACTTAAAAACTTAAGTTAGCCAATTTAAATTTAAAGGCAGTTTTAATGTCATAATGGTCACCCCAAAAAGATAATTCCTTTTCCATCTTAGCCCTCACTTTGGCAGGTGATTCTTGTTACTAAGTTTGGTAAGTTATTCAAGCATTGGCAGGTAACTAATGAATTCCCCAGTTATTGTCCATGTAATTACCCTGACCCCACTTTTGTCTAGTATCTTGCCAGCAGCACTTCTTGCTAGCAGTCCCTGTGGAATGTGTTCCCTACTGAGTTAATTATCCCTAAATTTGATGCTCCTATTACCTTGCCAACTTCACCTCTAGCCATAAGTTGCTTTGTGACGGGCTTTGACATGACAAAGTGTAAACTGTTTTCTCAGGTCATGAATTATGTTAGAAACTAGTTACAGGGAGACCATTTGAATCGATTTTGAAGTGGGAAATTGGAAGTAGCTTTGCCATCTTGAAAACCATTCTTTTGCCCCATTGCATTAAATCCTTTACCTGTCTTTGTCCCTCTTACAGTGACCTGTTAATGGTTCTATGCTGTCTGTTTTGAGGATGTGCTGGGCTTCTGGGAAAGCAGATAAGAATGGAAAGTTCAGATTTGTGCAAAACAGGTCCCTGGAGTAAGCATGAACTGCCTTTTTGCATGGTTGGTTTGACTTCTCACGAAAAGACTACTAGGTTTACATCTTACCAGTATAAAGCAGTTATAATTTCAAGTTAGAATTCTTCACTTTAGATTGCAATACAGAATAAAGCCCACATTTATTAGCAAGAATGCATCATTAAAAAATGAGCTGAAAGAATGTATACATGAAAGCATTGTTAGAGGTGTATAGCTGTTTTACAGAGTCAGGAGAAACAAGTTGGAGTTAATGTCTTACAAATAAGAAGGTGTCACTCTGACACACCTTTTCTGTCTGCCACCCTGACAGAAAGCAGAAGTTTTTGAAGAATTTCTTTAACTTTGTCTTTTGTAATTAAATAACTGAGTTAGTTTTGATAAGCAGTCAAAAAGGTGAATGTGAGCTATCATGTTATCTTGGCGTTACATGTGAAGGGGCTCATAAATGTCAGTAAAAGCATAAACCCTTAAAATTTCAGCAATTAGTAGAATCAATGAATTTTGCATGCTGCGTGATCTATCCCTTGTACAAAGGCTAATAGGGCCATAAAGTATATATCAATGCCAATACATAAATACAACAGTAGTCATACATTCTGTGCATATTTGCTGTAAAAGTTAACCTATTTTCAAATGCTTGCCTTTCTTAATGTGCCTTCTTTGCGTACTGGGGCACTTACTGAAGGTGCTCAGCCTTCTAAGCATGTGTGTACATACATATTGAAGGAAAAAGTATCAGTATTTTATGCCTCTTAGTAATGTAGCTGTCCTCAATGCATGCATGAAGTACTTTTCTTTCTAAGTTAATTAAGGTCTCCTTCCTGGTTTCACATCTATGAAAAGCTCTGTTCAACTAATGTAAATAGTTGCTGTTGCTTTTTCTTTTCTCTGCATCCTTGCAATTTTTTCTATTTAAAGCACAGTTTTCTTTGGTGTGTATGAAGCCACATATGTGCATACACTTCAAAAAACAAAGAAGGTGATCCACACTCAAAATCTTGATGTGGATATGGCCACACCAACTTGGGATGTTCTCAGTTTTAGCTACAAAACTGAGGTATGCTTAGCTCCAAGGAAGAATTTTTTTTTTTTTCTTTTGTGTGGAGATATTTTATTAAGTAGAAAAAGCTAAGGGATACTTTCTGAGGATAAGCCAATTCTGTCTCTTGAATCAAATATGAGATTTTCTGAAGCAAACTGGACTTGTGCCCACACAAGCTGTGTAAGCATTTGGCCATTTTTATTTCTTTCTAGTAATACTCTGGGGTTTAGTAAATGCAATTTAGAAGAATACTGCTTGTGTTCTTGAGCTTATTTCCTTCTCTCCTGTGCTGAGCTCCTGAGAAGAAAACCATACTGAAACTCCCAGTTCTATGCAGGATATCATTACGCACATGTATTGATTTTTAAAGAGAGAGAGTTGGTGTGTCTTCAGAACAATCCAAGTTTTCACTGACAATGATTCATCTTTGTGATGCCAAAGCATTTGATTAATTCAAATGCGTATAATAGGCTAAGTGCTGGACCTCTTACTGCAGTTTATCACTTTGTGTGTCTGGCAACAGTCAACTGTAGCCATAAATTACATCAGGAGGATGCTGTGCTGCATATGTGTCATAGAAACTGGAGTTTAAAATAAATATGGAAGATAGGCCACAGAAATGGATGTATGGCATGCAGATGAAATATTTGAGAAATGGAGGAGCATTGTGGTTTAACCCTGGCTGGCAACTAAGTCCCACACAGCAGCTCACTCACTCCCCTCCCTGTGGGAAGAGAGAGAGAATCAGAAGAGTAAAAGTGAGACAACTCACAAGTTGAGATAAAAAGAGTTTAATAGGTAAAGCAAAAGCACAAGCAAAGCCAAGTAAGGAATTCTTTCACCACTTCCCATCAGCAGACAGGTGTCCAGTCGTCCCCAGGACAGCAGGGCTCCATTACACGTAACGTTTTTTTGGGAAGACAAATGCTGTCTGAATGTCCTCCTCTTCCCTCTTTTTTTCCCCCAGTTTTATATACTGAGCATATAAATATCCTTTGGGTCAGTTGAGGTCAGCTGTCCTGGCTGTGTCCCCTCCCTGCTTATGCAGCCCCAGCCTACTTGCTGGTGGGGTGGTGTGATGAGCAGGAAAGGCTTTGACTTTTTGTAAGCACTGCTCAGCAATAACTAAAAATGTCCCTGTGATCGACACTTTTCTAAGCACAAATCCAAACCATCACCCCAAAGCAGCTACTATGGGGGCAATTAACTCTCCTCCAGCCAGAACCAGCACAAGTAGAAAGAATGATTTGCCCATAAAAGAAAAAAAAACGTAATTTATTTTTCTTAGCTGAAGATTCTCCCTCTTGCCTAAGTGACACTTGGGCTTTTACTTGAAATCACCTCTCTCTCTCTCTATATATATATATGTACACACCTAACTTGCTGTGTATCTTTAAAAAGAGAATTATTTTAGTTTGAGCCTTCTTCCTCTTTCTTAGTAATGATTTTTTTTAAATTAATATATGTAATTGTGAAAATGATATAATTTTACATATATATATATATATATAATTGTGTGTATGGTTTCTTGTTAGTCATGGTTCATCCTTACCAATACAGTTCATGGATTTCTATTGTGCTTTACATGTCTAAAATGCTTTGCAGTACAGGTAGAAAACTCCATTAAGAAAAAAAGAATTGTGCTTAAATTTGTTTTGAGAACTATTGTTTGCCCAGCAGCAGCAGTGCCAGCAGCTTAAAAAGAGGTAGTTGCAGCAAAACAGTGACTAACAAGTACTAAGAAAACAATTTAAGTTTCCTGCCAGTTACAGCTGCAGAGTGCTAGTGTTTCTGGCCCTAGGCAAAAGAGAGAACTTCAGATCAATGAGTTAACTTATTTGAGTTGCATTCACATCCCTGAATAAGCTACTGGAGCGCGTTATACTACATGAAAATATCTATCTGAATTCCTTAGTGGTACTGTATGTCTTCTGTATAAATCCCTTAATACTTTAGTGTGCTCAGTGCTGGAAAATTGCCCAAACCTTTGAGGTTTATTCCTTATAGCAGCAAGTAGATTTATTAATAAGTAGATTATATTATTTTGTTTTTAGTGTTTCAGAACACCATTTTAGAATGACAAAATACTGTATCACTAAAACATTTTTGTATATCTCAGCAAGGTGACCCAAATAACAAAGACCACCCACTGCTCTAGTAATAGGCGGCTGACTCTTAAAGATTTCTTAAAGCTGCTTGGCAGGTTGTGCAATTCTGCAGGCGAGCACATTTTTAAAGGGATGTGACAAATATTATATAGGTTTTTTTGGGATGCAGCAATTTCAGATGAGGTGGTCACCTGAGCATAGTGCTTCTTGAACGCATAAATGAGAGTGGTGTATGCATGTGTGCCCTGAAAATGGGAATGTTTGATTTGCAATGAAGTCATTGATTTTCTCTGAAAAGTTCTCTTTAGAAACTCAGTAGCATTTTCCTGCTGGCTTGCTGGGGGACAGGAGGAAACTCTTGTGTTAGCTTGGCCAGTTAAAATCCTTTCCTGTATTCGTATGTATTCGTGTATATGTGTTTTACTACCTCTCATTCTGAACGTGGGGCAGAAAAGTGTGTTTGCATAATGAGACTCAGATTGAAGGTATTTGTCATACACAGCCAGTTTTGCTGCCACATGATGGCAGCAAAACCCCGCTCAGGACTAGGAGCCTCGATAGTCCTCTAGCTCTTGGGATTTGCTTCTCTTCCCTCACCCTACCCTTTTATAAGGAGGGCTAAAAGGGTTGTTTTAAAATACTCTGAAGATAATGGAACCTTGGATTCTGTTAATGCATTAATTCCCGTAAAGCTGTATCTTCTAAGAATGCATCTTCTGGTTCATCGGCTTGTGCATGTTGTTTGGTTTTTAAGTTTTTAGTATGTTTGTCTTTGCTCTGAAATGTACTAAGCATACAAATTACCAGCTTACATGCTTGCTATCCAAATAAAACCTGAATACTAAGAAGTCACAGTGTACTGAGTGGACCCCATTTTTACACCTGAGTAAAACAGCATTCCTAACTCCTACCTTCACATTGCCCACAGTGCTACTGGTGCCATGATTTACAAGGCCCTTCTGTCCATCTGTGGTTTCTAACTTAATGAGCTTAATATATACCACTGCTCATTTTGTAGTCTATTGCAAAACTTTAATGGTAGTCTTGTATCCTTTTCTGTTTTGTCAGTAAATATGTACATCCAGCTTTCTCATTCTGTAAACTTGAGCATTCTATCTTATTACCCTTAGTGGTGGTGTTGTTGCTAGTTGAAACAAATGCCAAAAATCTCCCCTAAATCCTGTTATAGGAATAGCTAAATAAAAAGGACAAAGAGGAAGATGGGGTTCTTTTACTGTGACTGCTGGGACATTGCTTACAAGATTCTTTGTCCTTTCTCCTATATGCAGGTTAAAATGAAGTTCAGCAAAGACCTGAAAAACAACTTTATTAATGGAGAATTCTTTGTAGTGTGCCTGTATTATGAATTTACCTTGAGAGGTGTTCAGATGCAGGCTAGCTAGCCCTTAATGAAGCAGACTTAGGCTGGATTATATTTGAATGGCTTGGGCCAAATTGTCAGTGGTATAAGGCAACTGTCCTCGACCAGTCAGAGAGAGAGGAGGAAGATTTTTCCAGTGCTGTGTGGTTGTACTAAAACATTCTGAGTGTTGCATGATTGCTCAGCTAGCTGATGTTTACTCTGCGTTCTTACAAAACTGAATTATGAGCCAGAAAAGAATTCCTGACTTTAGAACCAGTCCTCGGTAGAGGGTGCAATGTAGCTTCTTCATTTGAGCTTCACAGGCTGTATGTTTACCAAAGATATTTTTAGTTAATAATCTATTGTTCAAAATTTAGTTCAATTATACTTTTGCTTACATTAGCAGTGCAGTTTACTGCAGTAGATCTTGATAACATTAATTTGATTCTGCAAATGAGCAGATTTTCAATTTAGCAAGTTTCCGTGTTGCACTATGATCAGCTCTGTTGTAATGATTTTATGACTAGAGAGTGTTTGCTCCTATTTATGTATGGTAATAAATTTATGGAATCTAGTTTATAGGCTTACAAAAACACAAACACCATCATCACATTTCTTACTGGCTTTTGCTGTCAGTGTGATAACAATGTCACCAGATGAGACATACAGTTTCTATGTAGCTGTGGAAGCAATCCAGAATCAGGGTGTAGCAAGTGAAAGTCACAAGAAGGTTGTGTGGAAAATAGGGATAAGGAAGAAAAAACAAAACAAGCTGAAGGGAATGGAAGATGGGAAAAGAGTAATAGGATACAGGAAGATGAGGATGAAGAATAAAAGGTTTAGGAGGCAGACGAAGACCAGATGATGGCTTATGATTTTGGAATTGTTGCTTTGCTAGCTCCATTTTCCCAACTTCTCTGCCCTAATTGCTTTTTGAGGCCTATGAGGCTTCCTCTTTCCCCCAGTGTCCCAGCTGCTTGTGGACTTTTCTGCTGGTGGCTGATAGGTGCAGCTATGAAGTTTTTCTGTGAACACAAGACAGACTATGGGCTATCTTGGCTATTTTGTTATCTTCATCTGGTGGGAGATTATTTGAATTCTTAGGATTATTCTTGAAAGAAGCTTTATGAATAAAAGAATTTTGATTTCTGAGAACTGATAGAGTATCAGGTGAGTATCTTGGCCTGTCTAATCTGTCCTTTTGCCATTTCCATTCTTGATAAACATGAAATGGAGTACATGGTCCAATCTAGAAATGCTCTTCACTCCACTTGGCTTTTGTAGTAAGATAGTTAAAGATGCAAAAAGTTATTGGAGATGAACTCTGCATTTAGGAAGGCACAAGCAGTTACTGTTCTATTCCCCTGCTGTTTTGTTGGGTTGCTTTTTGGGCAGGAATTCCCAGTGTATTGTTCCTGCATAACCTGGGCTACACTTACATTTTCTCTGCTGTGAACAGGGAATCCCAGGGTTGCACCCACAGTGACAAAGAACTAGACAGCTCATCCTGAGGAAACAAAACAAAAATAATCCACTGCTTCCCTTCAAGCTGGACAAGGTCACCCTTGAGTAGGGCACTTCAAAACAAGCCAAAAGCATGGCTGTCCTCTGTAGTCTTTATCTGTGGGAATGTTCCTCCTGGGAGTCATACCTCTAGGTTTCCTCCCCTTTCTTCCTGCCTTAATCTTTTGGTTTAGGTCCAGGATCTTAGATCAGTTCCCATCCCCTCTGTATTCTTATATAGTTTTTACTGCTGACAGGTGCTAAACAGGACCCACAAAGAAGATTCTTCTGAAGGGTTGTCTTGTGGCTGGGACATCAGGTGGGTTGTGTTGAACCAAGTCCTCACTCACTAGGAAGTCCAAAGGGAAAATACAGCTGTCCTGACTTTGTGGAGCAGATCATGCTTTTGCCTGTAGCAGGAGAATTGGGGGATGCAGGGGAAGCCATTAAGATCAGGAAGATGGTGTACTGTCATTTCTATTCAACTGGTAGCTGTGCTGAAGTGGCAGATGGTACTTCTGGGATCCAAGCCTGATGACAATCAAGGCTCTGAAAAATGCTAAACTACCTGGCTTGGAGACCATCCGCAGTATGGCTCCTTTGGTGACATTAGGAGGTTGTTGATGTGCCTGTTGGTCCAGGCAGAGCTAGCAAGTCCTGGAGGGAGGAGAGAGCGTCATGTTTCAAACTGTTGGTGTGACTCCAGCTCTGCTTTTAAGCAATTCAGACATTGAACCTTATCTCAGCACAGCATTAGCCACTGCAGCTTAAGTTATCAGCCACAAATGTTGGGACAGCTACAATTTTAAAATGCCTTTTAAAATGAGTTTAACAAGTGTTACATTGCAGTCTTTGGGAAGTGGTGCCCAAAGGCTAGGAAGGTTGAATTATCTCAAATTAGTAAGGTGGTTTTGGGGCAAGCATTAGAGGTATACGAAATGAGAGTTTTATTCTTTGTCCTGCTGCCGGTTTCCTGGCTGACTGTAGGGAGTTAGCTGTAATTTCTTGTTCTAAATAGGAACAATAGGTATTGATTGCCTTGTATGAGCACCGGGATGCTTTCACATCATTTAGATGCAAAAGTAATAAGAACCTAAGGTGGGCATCTAGAGGCAGAGAAGCAATGAGCATAAAGCAGGGCACCTGATATATAAATTCTATTTGGCAAACAATAAGCAAGAAGTATTCAAAATAGATCTTTTCCTCAAATAACAATTATTTCAGTATAGTTCTTACTGAGACCCCATCAGTCATGCTACGATAGCGTACCATTTCTGCAACCATACTGCAAAGTACAGATTTCCTCAAGTACTGTATCTACAACATAAAGCCATAAACATGGGGAAAAGGGAAAAATAGCATCTTGCTCAGGGCCCTCCCAGGGTGAGTTTACATGCAGTATGGGGAGTATCTGTATCCGAACTAGCCTTATGTTAACTAGATCATGTATCGTTGTCGTCTTGCTAGGGCAAACAGAAGTTCCTGTAGCCCAAATTCTCAGTATGGTACATTACTACTTGCTGAATTCAGTGCTGGTGAAGTCACAAGCTTTGTACCTAAGTGAGCTTGTTTGAAAGCTAATCCAGGATCTCTGCAGTAACCATCCTGCAGTTTAGCTCTGTAAATAATGTCACTCTTGACCTGAATTATTACGAGTGGACAGAAAAAGACACTTCTGAAGTGTGATTCATTATAAGTGTTCATCTCAGGATGAGAAAAAATGAGATACAGAGGTATCTGTTTCTCTGTGGTAAATGTAGTAACCCATGTGTATCTAAATGTGAGTGTTCACTGCTTTGTGGAGCTAGGCTAGATTTCAGGTAGGTAAAAGGCTCCATGTCTTGTGAGCAAACCAGTAGCATAATTACAGGCTTCTTCCTGTAACATTTCAGCAATACTAGGAAAATACTGCTTCTTAAAACAGTCTCTTTCCCTTCTTCCCTCTGTGCCCAGTGAATTACAGTTCAGCTCCTCTAGTACTACTACTTCAGAGAGCCAAGAACCATCTTCCAGGGATCAAGCAGCAAGTGCGCTTCAGCAGCAACTCCTGCTGATGGTGGCACGAAGGACCCTTTCAGAAAGCCCACGGGTACGTTGTAGTTTGTCTGTTTCTAGCATCTTGATGAACTACTTTATAAACAAATGCTGCAGGCTTGTTCCTGAGACAGTTTTGTTGATTTTCTTTACTACTTTGCTTGGTATTGCTCTTGTGGGAGAAGATGTATTTTATCGATGGATGCAATTCAGCTGCTTTCTGCTGACACTGAGTAGTGTCCTTGGGGTGTATTTAAAGACTCCATTACCTAAAAAGTTGATCTTTTGTCTTCTATCTTCATTCTTATTTTGTTTGAAAGAAAAAGAACACAGCTATTAGGGTTTTAGATGCACCACCAGATTTTAATAGTAAAAAGTGTTTATTCCAAATTCATTACTGTTCTAAAACCCCATGTCTGGTTTCACTTTTCTAAATCAGGCAGCCGGGCTTGAGGATGTCTGTTGTGGAATGTCAAACCCATCTCCTTGATGGAGCTGGCAAAAGGAAAAGGCCGTCAGAGTTCAGTTTGTATGGTAATATGTGGACATGATCTTTACAGTGTTTGGGGTCTGTGACCAATGGCTTAAGGCTGTAATCTGTTTTTACAATTCCATCTATAATAAGTTTAACCTTCTCTTGTCTTCCGTGACAGATTCTAATTTGGTATTTCTGAATAACCTTAAAATGCCAGTTAATTATCTTTCATCTTAGATTTTATACAGGAACTTAAAGCTAGAAGCTACTTTCATCAAAGAACTATATTAAATTTAAAATCAGGAAAGTTTCCTGCATTTGTGTATCTCATATTTGGACAGAATCATTCATCTACGGGCTCGGATGTTTTCCAGATCGTAGAATCATAGAATAGTTAGGATATTTATAATCTTGCAAATTAGAGAATAGTTATACCGTTTCCCCCCCCCCCACTTCTGAGAAAACTGCACTATTTAAAAGACATTGCTCAAGATCACATAACAAGTTTGTAACAAGGCCAGGCAGTAATTTCAGAACTTCCTGGTTTCTGATTATTTTTTTTTTGTTATTAAACATGAAATTATAAGCCTTTGTAAGTCAGGAAAAGTTTTATCATTGATTTCAATGAAGCTGGGGTTTCAGGCTCTCTCTGACACAATGTCATTTACGAAGTGAAGTTTTATAAGCCCCTTTTTTTTGGTAGAAGGCATAATTAGGCTTAGTGACTCATTCAGGGCTAGTCAGAGAGTTTCCCAAACGCAACTCCAGAACCTGATTCCAGCCTAAGTACAGCAAGCCTCATGTAATGGATCTCATCCAAATGTCACAGTTCCTCAGGAGCCAAGATGTTCACTTACGCACTCAGTTAAACATGTGTTAAGCTGTTCTGAAGACCGAACAATGAGATCCTCAGGAGTTTTTAGTGGACTCTATGCCACCATTTGAATTTTTTTGTTTTTTATTTATATAGTGAGCATCTATATCAGATGAGTGAAATTAGTGATTGCAGTTGATTGAGTTTCACATTACTTTCTGTTGGGGAAACAGGACCAAAGAGAAACAAAACTGCTGCCATTATTAGCAACTGTACTATTTTAAAATACATTTTTGTTGTTAACAATGTCCAAACTCCACAATTAAGTGACCTGTTGAAGTGGTAATGGGAATACTAAAATCCAGAGCAGCTAAACTACTTTTAGCTGAGTGACCTGGCATCCCCTTGAATGTCTGAACTCTCAGAAATATGAGTGAGTTACTGTCATAATGGCTGAGTTACCCAGCACTGCATGGCTGTACACTTATAGTCAGTTGGGTGCACGAGATAAGATGCATAAATTTCTTTCCCCAAAACTCAAGCTAGCCTGTTTTACCTTGCTCTGCCAGCAGACTGAGGAGATCGATGAGTCAATTTGCAGCTGACACACAGCAATAAATTCACATGTGTCATATGTAAATTGCAAGTAAAATTCCTCCTCCTGGAAAGTGAAAATTAAAAGTTACTCAAATAATCTGAGAGAAAATTTAACAATTCCTTCGTGCAGGTGGACAGTTTGTTAAAAATCTCTGTATTTTGCTAACAGATACAGATCAAGAAGATGGTCAGTTACTTCACACAGAAATTCCCTTCTCTGATGAGGAAAGAAAAAGATTGCCTGGAGTTCCATAATAGATATATTTGTTATCTAATTTTGATTAGTTATCTTTAACATTGGGTGGGGGCATAGAAGGAGGTTGAAAGCCACTAGACTTTGCAGTCACTAGAAAGCTCAAATTCTTCCTGAAAGAAAAACAAGTCATTCCTTCCCGCCATAAAATCAATTATTGGTGTTCCTTGTAAAGAAATCACTCCTTTGCAGAGGGTTTTTTTTATTCTGTTGTCTAGCTTTGCAGGCTTGGCTGATGGTCTGTAGATAAGCCTCCCTCCCCACAAGTGTTGGTGAAGGAGTGCAGGTGTAGAGTCGGAGATCTGAAATGCTGTGGTTCAAACAGACAAGAAAAGGTCTTAAGAGCCTGACAAAAGCAATATTCAAAAGGATGGATTTATGGTTGTGATGGTAAGATTAGAGACTCTTAAACTAGTGATGTTTATGATGCTTGTGCTTGTTTACAGTTTGTTTTTTCTCCTCTTGCTGTTCTTGAGACTGCACACCTGATGTGGTGGTAAAGCGTCTCAGGAAAGATAAACAAAGCTGTGTTCTGGAAGGGGAGCTGATGAGTCACGCCTCTAGGCTTTAAAGCCTACTTGATCTTTTTGATTAAAAAGAAGAATCTGTCCTATCACATATGATTTTGTGTTGTGCTGTAATTAGTCTGACACATGGAAAAATCTCAAAATAGAAATTTTAGACACGCAGTGGATTAGGGCAAAAATGAGTTATTTTCAAATGGGTATTTAGTATTTATGTTTAAAGCATATTACCACTGTTGAGCTCAAAAATTGATACAGCATCTGTCCATCTGCAATTCTGAAGCTGGTGTGATATTTTCATTTGTAATTTAAAATGACAGAAAATAAATATGCTTCCACAAGTCCTTTTTCAAAAGAAAAAGATCCCCAAAAAAATCTGAACCTCACGTAAATTTGGCCCTTTAAATACCTGTTTTGCTGGCAGCCATATGTCAATGTGAAACAGTTTTATGTATTTCTGGTTGGTTTGTTTTTAAAGCAACCCAGCCAGGACCCTGAGGATTCCGCATGTTCTTCTGCACAGCGAAAACTGAACAGACAGTTTTACAGATTTATTATATTCCCTGGCAAATGGATCAAAGTCTGGTATGATCGTCTTGCCTTGTTGGCATTGTTGGACAGGTGAGATTTCTTTTTTTTTAATGCAAATCTATGTTGTGTAATGGGGAATGGCTCCACATGTTCATAAAGTAATGCAGACCACTAGAGAAAGAAAAAGTGAGCATTGTATTAGTGATTTATATTCACGTTGAGTAGATAGGTGCTGGTTTGCTTTATGTTGAAGGAAGTGTTTCTCTTCAGAGTTGGTTCTTGCTTCCCTTCATCTTCAAGCAAAGACTTTGATTCATGTGAGCACCAGGCCTGTAGAATAGTATCAGCTGTTAGATCAATGTTCAGCTGTTAGATCAGTGGTTCTCAGCTTTATGATGAGAGTTTATTTTTTTGTGTGTGTGTAAAAATAGAGAAGTAGATAGGTCCCAGGGTATTGTAAAACCAAAGTACTTCAGTCTTTATGGAAAAAAAATTAGAGTGGTATTAGGAGGAGCTCTTTCAGCTGCTCCCTCTGTTCCAGTCCAACTTCATTTGTTCAGCAAAGATTTCTTGCCGTGGCATCATTCCTTTTCCTAGTCCTCAAGCTTAATTTAACATTGACTCTTTAGGTAATTTATAGTGGCAACACAGCCAGTACCCTTTGCCAGTCGACGTCGTGATAATCTGCTGGACTACTAGGACTTCAAAACATGGTAGCCTACATACCTAATGCTGCTGGCTCTCCTATCTCTGCTATTGAGTGGGTGCTATGCCATGTATTTTAATGTGGGCTACACATTAGATACGTCAGATGAGCTTTATATACTGCAGAAATTAGGCTGTATAGTCAGGAAGCTTAGGTCCAGAGCAGATATTTACCTGTGGTGTCTTATCTCTCTGTTTCAATCACATGTTTCAAGCATGTTCTGATAAACTCTTGTTGTAGCTTGAATATTAACATTGTTTTTTATCTCAGCTTCCATGTTCTAATAGAACAGATAAAACTAATAAAACATCAGATGACAAATTTGGTCTTTCATCTAATTCTTTGTTGTCAGATGTATATTTTTGACTAACTGAATGCCTTATTTCCTCATTTAAATGTAATTTGTTTGGGTGTGGTGTTTTTTTCTGTGTTTGTGTTTTTTGTTTTTTTTTTTTTTTTGTGGTTGAGTTTTTTTGGTTGCATATTTGGGGCGGGGGTTGTGTGTGTTTTTCTGTGCAACTATATTTGAGATGTAAGATTGGAGGGTGCTGGGCTTCACTTCATTGCCTTTTTTCCTATACATTTTAGCTATCATAGTGGATAAGGTCTTTGGCACAGGGGTGAAACAGTGCTGAACAGGGAAATGTACTTCTAGGAACAAAACCTTAGATCCTATAAATTTTGAGAGCTCCAGCGTTGAAAGTTCATACCAGGTGCAAATGGACTTGCCTTTCTCTAAAAATATATATAAATATTTATACTTCTCTTAACACTTTTATTCACGTAGGACTGAAGATATAAAGGAGAATATATTTGCTGTACTTCTAGTAGTTCTCGTTTCACTCCTTGGATTCCTGACTCTGAATCAAGGCTTCTGTAAAGACTTCTGGGTTCTGTTGTTCTGTCTGGTGATGGCCAGCTGCCAGTATTCTCTCCTAAAGGTAGGAACCATGTTGCTGAATTCTTTTCTAACCTTACAAAAACAAAATTCCATAACCAATCTTTTTTCTTCTGTTTTGTTTTTAGAGCGTTCAGCCTGATCCTGCTTCACCAATACATGTAAGTCTCAGCCAGTCGAACAAGTCTTTCTCCTTTATTATCACTTGTGTACTGTGAAACAGTTGGCTATTCAGTGAAGCACAGGTGTAAGTAGTTGCTGTTCTATGTGGTTTATGGAGATCAGCAAGATGTCTGTGATTTTAGGCTTTGTACTATGTTTAATAAATCATAAGCTATTTGAAAACTGCTTAGCCTTTAAGCTAAAATGCCTCTGGAGTAGTTTGCTGAAATTGAATCCTGTGGCATCAGAGAAGCCTTTTCTTTGATTTCCTTTAGGAACAGTGACTGAAAACATCAGAATTTCCAGATTAGCAGCTCAGTCATTGATTAGTTGGGTCTCTTTTCTTTTGAGATCGATTTTTTTTCTTAAATCTGGTATTACAGATGTATTTCTCAACTATTATAAACTCATGGGTGCTTTCCCTTTGTTATAATATCCTCACAGTGGTCACAACCACCTTGCAAAGAGACAGTTCCTTACCCAAGTCTGTCCCTCATTATAGGAGTGTTTAGGAGCATCATCCTACAACTGCAGCCTGACTCCTCTGCATATCAGTGTCTCAGTGGTTTTGATTTGCAGATATTGGAAAACATTTCAGTGGTCACAATGCCCCTTGCCTTGCTTTTATACCACCTACTTAGTTGCACATCTTTAGTTTTGAGGACCCCAGTCTTCCCTTAGAATTTGGAAACTGCCGGTCTGCTGGGTCATTTCCCTTTGCCAGAGAGCAATTAATTTTGTCAGTTTAGAGGTTAGATATACAGGCTGAGCTTGTATTACAAGTGTGTACTACACATTTCACTGCAATAGTATTCATAAGATTTTTCTTTTCCATGCCAGTTATTATGGAGTGAACTTATGGTATTGTTGGTTATAATGCATTCACAGGTAGTACCTGTCTTCATAAGAAGTAGGGAAGGCTAATAGGCAGCAACTTATACATTGTAGGGTGATATTTTCAATACATTAAGAAATATTTCTACTTCAGTGAGAAGTTGTTTTTGGGGGGGACTAAATAATATGAACTAAAATTGGTTCAACTATCACCTGCCCAGACATAAAAAGATGACCTGTAATGAAATAGTTTGCACTTATTCAGACATTAGTAATGTGTACGTTTGTTTAAAGTGGGTGGCAAACAGTTTAATCAAATCTTTGTTATGAACATGTCTAGCCCCTACTTTCTTATACTATTAAAGACAAGTAGCTAATCAAGTTAAAACTGAACACTTTTTGTGCAAAATCCAGGTTTGCATTTCAGACTCCCACAATATTGTTACAAGTGTTATTTGCAGTATCATATTTTGTAAGTCATGCAGCAATCTAGCAAAGTAACAAAAGGTGTACTCCCATCTTCCATATGTAAAACTGGGGGCAGGAACCCGGAAGAGTTCAAAAGAATACAATTGCTCACCACCAGTACCCAGCCTGAGCAGGCAGTGCACACCCACCCTTCTGGTTCTCTGCTCTCCGTCTTTTTACATCCTGGGCATGACATGCTGTGGTATGGAATACCTCTTTGGTCAGTTTGGGTCAGGTGTCCTGTCTCTGCTTCCTCCTGGCTTCCTCTCCTCCCTGGCAGAGCATGAGACTCAGAAAGTCCTTGGTCAAACCAAAACATTCTGAGCAGTAGCTAAAAACATTGGTGATATCAGCGCTGTTCCCAGGCCGAGAGTCAAAAACACAGTGCTGCACCAGCTGCTAAGAAGGAGAAAAATGACTGCTACTGCTGAACCCAGGACAGCTAGTAAGCACCACAAAAATAAGACAACAAGTTGGGAAGAAAAAGTACTCCATGTCGCATTTCATAATTCATGTGACTACATTAAAATGAAAGAGAATAACATCTCTTGATGCTAATGTAAGGATGCGGAACAGCAAAGGGATTAAAGAATGATCAGTACCATGTCTATGACTGAAAATGAAAATGCAGATGAGATTTTTCAGTGTGAAACAAACCATCATGAGCCATAAATTTCCACACTGAATTAATTTCTCTTCTTGGATTCATGAGTAGCCGCTAATGCCTCATGTTTTCCATGCCTGCCAAGGAGGTTCCAAGCTTCTTCTCTATCTCTCACAAGCAGGCTTTGTTACTGTTTGATGTGACTTTGTCACTTCTAGCCTATACTGTTTTGAAAAACTCTACTTTAAAATACTATCCCATGAATTCAGAAAACACAGTGTCTAGAGATGCATGAGCTTTTGGTCTTAACTCCTTACAAGCAGTGCTATGTTCACTTCCTGGTGCTGAGGAGGAGCTGACCCTACAATGTCTGGTAGTCTGGTAGAATACTAACGGAAATAAGATTATTTCTTACCCCTCTCTCTGCTCACCCTCATACCATGCTGTGATAGATAGGGTCTCCCAAGTTGAATGCTGTGTATTGGCTGAATACTGTCAGTGTGTCAAGGGGTGAGTTTCAGGATATGGAGAAGAATCTAATTCAGCTAATATTTGAAATTTTATATTAATTTATGCTATTGATTTGTGGTAATAGTTCTGTTCTGATTAGTTTTAGTGTCTTAAGCTGGAACTTCCCAGGTTCTACAGCTAACAGTGGCCGCTGGTGTTTATTGTAGCTGCAGGTTTAGTACTGTTGCCTGCTACAAGACAAGAGCCTAATATTCTTGTCAGCCTGTACTTTCACCTTGCTAGTTCTGGAGCTGGTGGCCTTTAGTTGCTGTTCACACAGGGGTATGTGGTTCTGGGATAGGGAAATTCTGGAACAGTTTCCTCACTGGAGTGGTGGGGAGAAGAAAATAAAGCCCATCCCAGGTGTTTTATTTTATCAACAGCAGAATATAGGGGGAGGTGCCAGTGACTGTAGTGTATTAAATTCAGAGATACAAGAGGTCCTTGTCCTGTGCATTTCAAGGTTTTAGACAAGTGGCTCTGACTGAATACTGGTTAGAGGCAGCAGCAGATTGGGCAATAAAGACAGTGTGGGTAGTAAATGGGTATATAGAAGGATCATAAGAGCTTGTCTGTAAGTACCTCGTAAGACACTTGATTAGCTCAGGATCTAGCTCAGGTTCACAAAGGCATTTGAGCTTTGAAGAATTGCAGTCATGCTCTTAATATGATTCACAGAATCACTTGCATTGTTTCAGTCCCATTACCTGGCATAGCAGTAAGCAGTTTCATAAATCCCATAAGGCACTTAAAATGTATTTTTAATTTGTCTCTGTAAGCTTTTCTGTAGAACCAAGCGCACACACTTTTTTATATAAAGTCTTTTTCCTCTTGCATGCATGCACCCACAGAGGAAAAAATCTTTCTGAGATTACCCCATCAAAATGCCTTGCAGTCAAAAGTGCTATTTTATCAAATGGAAGTGTTTGTGAAATTATTCCAGCTTTGTGGAAAATCTTAATGCTTTTATCAGAATACAAGATGCACCAGTGCTGTGTTTGTAAGATGTGAATATGTTTCTGAAACATTTGTGAGAAACATGGACCTGAAAAAAGTCAGTGACATTTTTTGGCAGGCTTAGGGAAGGAAGAGTTTTCACTAAAATTTCTATCAGCAGATTAAAAATGATTGTCCAACAAAGGAGATGTAAAATGTAAAAGGAATCTTGCCTTATTGTTCAGATTCTTCAGAGGAATGCAGAGTTTAGTAGTTTCACCAAGATGAAGTCTGCTTTACATGTCAAAATTTGCATGTCAAAATGTCCTACTAGAATTTATCTAATAGGACAAAATGAGCCTTTGGCAGCTAAAGTATCTTAAGTTGCTCTGCCACATGCCTGTTGTGGTGAAGGGCTGGCCTAGGTTGGCCTGTCAGTGGAAGGAACACGAGAGCTGTGCTGCTTTTCCTTTGTTTCTAAAACCTTGGAAAGAGTTAATGCAATATCCGTCCACTGGCTGTGGCTTTCTCCTAGGTGTGTGCTGTCAGCCTCAAACTAATCTTGTCCCAGATTATCTGCTCACATAAGGAATGTAGATGCCACTGTAATACAATGCTAATACCCACAGCCATTCCTCTTTCTTGTGTTGCCTGTACAGTCCCCAGATGTGGGTACTGTAGTATTTGTTGTGCTCTGGGAAGCTCATTCAGCTGCAGCACACTCCAAGCAGTGTGACAGCTGTGCAGCCACTGTCCTTACTGCTGCAACTTCTTTGCTTCCGTTGATCTGATAGGTCAACAGACCTGTCAAGATTTTTTGTTCAGGGTTCTCTTTCCCCACTGCCACCTGAAAAATAGGGAAGGTTGTATTTGCTCACATTTTGCTATGTTCCGACAGCCTTTGAAAACTTCTTCACCAATCCTAACAAGCATTATTGATGTTAGCATGGTAAGCGTGACTTAATTAGTATATAATAGAATAAAGTGGAAGGGATGATCATCTAGCCCAACTGTCTGACCAGTTCAGGGCTGACAGAAAGTTGAAGTGTGTTAAAGGCATTGTCCAAATGCCTCTTAAACACTGACAGACTTGGGGCATTGATGGCTTCTCTAGGAAGCCTGTTCTGGTGTTTGACTGCTCTCTCAGTGAAAAAATGCTTCCTAATGTCCAATATAAACCTCTCCTGGTGCAACTTTGAACCATTCTCCTGTGTCCTATCACTGGATCCCAGGAAGAAGAGATCAGTGCCTCGGTGTCCACCTTCTCTCTGGAAGCTGTAGAGAGCAATGAGCTCATCTTTCAGCTTCCTGCTTTCCAAAGCCCAAAGTCCTCAGCTAAGCACCAGCTCCGTTGTCCTCCTCTGGACACTTTCAAGGACCTTCACATCCTTCTTGAGTTGTGGGCCCCAGAAGTGCACATAGTGCTTAAGGTGAGGCCACACCAATGCTGAATACTGCGGGATCACCGCCTCTTCTGACTGGCTATTGTGCTGTGTTAGTGTACCCCAGGATGCAGTTTGCCCTCTTGGCTTCTGGGGCAGAATGCTGACTCACACTGAGCCTGCTGCTGCTCAGTACCACAGATCCTTTTATGCAGGGATGCTCTCCAGCGACTCATCTCCCAGTTTAATGTGTGTGCCCAGCATTACCCTGTCCTGGGTGCAGAATATGGGATTTCAGCCTGCTAGATTTCATCCCATTAATCACAGCCCAATGCTCCAGTCTGTCTGGATACCACTGCAAGGCTTCCTGTCCCTCAAGAGAGTCAACAGCGCCTCACAGTTTAGTATCAACATCAAACTTGCTAATGGTGCGTTCAACTTATGCATCCAGATGGTTGATAAATTGAATGGAGTGGGCCCCGTATATTGAGCCCTGAGGAACACTGCTGATGAGTGGTCACCAGCCAAGTATAGCCCCATTTACTGCAACCCTTTGTGCTCTGCCCTTCAGCCGGTTCTTCACCATGCATTCCATGAACTACTTCAAAAGTAAGAGTTAAATATACACTATAAACATAATTGAGTATGTCAATGTACTGCATGGAACTGAAAGGTGTATGGGGCTAAACCTCTGGATTTGTCATCAACTCCATCTTACCCAACAGCCTTCATATAATTGCCAGGCAAAGATAAAATCTGGGCTCCATAATTCAAAAGACAAAACAGGAATGTAGCATAATGATAAAAGACTTTGGTCTGGAGTGCACATCGGGATATAAATCATTAAGCAATTGTTTAGATGCAATGTTTACTGGTTTCCTAAGGTGCATCTCATATTTAAGATAAATGAACTGAAGTTTGAAACCAACCAGAAAGTAATATTTTAAATGATTTTTTTTTCCCTTATCCTTATGAACTTCCTTTGATTATTTCATGGACATGTGTCCTATTTTAAAATAATGGAAAAAAATGTATTGTGAAATTTAAACTCTGATTAAACAGGTAGAATTTGTCAGTCCAGCTTGATTCATGTTCTATGGATCTGAGGTACAATATTAGCCCACTAATTCCCTGCAGTCCACCACCTTAACTGATTGATTCCAAAAGAGAGAACAGATCAATTAAAAGCAATGCTAACTTACAAACTTGACTAGTAGCCAAACAAATACAAATCAGTAAGACTCAAAAAAGAAATATGTTTTATTATACTCACTTAAATTACATGTTAGAATTAAGAATGCAGCAGCTTTCTGCAAGGCAAACTTGAATCTTTGTCACACTCTAGGAATCTTTTAACTCTCCAGCATTTAAAATGTCTTCTTTACCAGGAGAACTATTAAGATTTTTCTTAAATATCTATTATTCTCCGTGGCCCACACCCCACAGTAGTGTTCTGTAGGATTAGTGCAAATCAATTCTGTGAGAGATGTGTATGGAAGACGTAAGATAAGGATCCTTCTGTATGTTAATTCCTTTAGATCTTCATTTCAAAGCGCTGCATGAGAGACATCAGAAATTGCTGATGTGTCGGTCCCCTCCAGGAGGGACACTGATTTGCTGTCAAGTGTTTCAAATCAACAGAAAAATATTGAATTGTATTGGTGCAAAAAATGAATCTCCATGCCTCACAATTCACCTTGGAGGTGCTCTATTTTTAATTCCCAAGATGCAATTAAAAATGAATTTTAATTTCATGAAAAAAAAAAAACAAACCACAAAACAAAGGAAAAAGGACAAAAAGGCCAAGCTACCTGAGTAAACATTCATTAAAATAAAAATAGTATAGGTATTCAAACAGATTGCAGGTTTATTTCTCTGTAGAAAATTGCTACTTCTGCAATTAGTGTGTTTGGAAAGGTCCAGAGAGTTAGATTTTTCAAAAGTATAAATGATTGCTGGAGTTAGACTTAACTGATTTTTGTGCCTTTTGAAAGTCCTCTGGAGAAGATAAAATACCCTGTAACATTCTTCTTATTGATTAGTGTGTATAAGTCTTTAAAATATTTTTCTTACTCCTGACCCTCTCTCCAGTTCAGTGCAGTGCATGCAGTAGGTGAATGAATACAAAATTCAAACACTTCTTTCTTTTACTTTTTTGTCTTTTTCCAGGGACACAATAAAATCATAATCTACAGCAGACCTGTATATTTTTGTATATTATGTGGCCTTATTTTGCTGCTAGATGCTGGATCTAAAGACGCAAATCCTCCAGTTTATACAATGTATGGCTTGAAGCTCTTTTCGCCTAGATCTCTCCAATCAGCCAGAGACCATGTAATAGGTGAGTCAATATTTTTCCTAGAACTGTAAAAATGAGTTGAGTGTTAACCAAGGAAGTCTGTGTTTTCCTATGTTGGCAATCAAACACACATTGTGGAGGCACAACTCTAAGTCAAATTGATAGAAACATTTGGAATGACTTAAGATGACAGGGTCAGGGACAGCTGGCAACCTTCCCTTATGTAAAAGGAGTTCTTAATAAAATGAGGCTCATAGACAAGTCTCTATAGAAAACTAAAAGTCACTGATGTTATTAGGAAAAGACATAAGCTGTGAAATGTAGTTAATCTTTGTAAAGGCTTTTCTTTGCAGAGCAGTTACTGTGGAGTAAGCTGAGTTTTAAAAGTAATGCCTAGAAGCTAATCCATGCCAAGTCCTCAGATGGGCATACTTCCATTCATGAGGAGCATGCGTTTTCTAGATTTAATTTAATCTTGCTGTCCTTGTGATGTGTTAGTATGCAGCAGCCACTTCACAGTAGCTTTTGAAGCCTGTTTCCTTCTGGAACTACATTCTGGGGTGGCTGAGGATGTTCAGATATTGTCCCAAAATGGGACTGATGATTCTTTGGCACTAATTGGAGGGGCCACAACTGGAAATAGCCCATTCTGTCAGGACACTTCTTTGTGTAACCCACGTGCAGTCTGTAACTGTAATGCTGTTGTAGTTGTGTCACAGATACAAGTGCTGAACTGGACTCAGTTCAAGTAGTGCCACACTGTTAGGTATGAAATAGAAAAGTTTAAGTTTACTGTAAAAGCCATGAAAACTTCCCTGCGTTGTTGTGAGCCAAAGATGACCTGTTGGTTTGTGAATTTGGAACCAGGAAAGCCTACTGTAGTAGAGGAAAAACTTTGCAGTATTAGTTGTATGACTTTTGAGGTCTTTGTTCACCTGTGACTGTTGTCCTTGCTTTTTGTTATACTCAAGCCGGGCCATTACTGCCTGGAAGGCAAACAGTTTTAAGAAGAGTCTCTGGTCCTTTATATGGGTTCATTGACTACCAATCCTTCTCACCAGAAACAGGGGAATAATGAAGACCTGCAGCTCACTTATTTTCATTAGCTTCTTTCATTATTTTTCTTTGGTCTCATTAAAGTTTCTTCTTACGTATTATTTTCTCTGCCTGTCAAAGGTGAACAGTAAAAATGCTGATAAATAATTCAACAGGAATCTTAAATGACACTTGGGATAGAGATAAATGAAAAACTGTAGCAACCACTATAAGAAAACAAAGTATGGTTATAAATGTGCTAATTTTGGGTGGCCTTGACAGCGGTAGTAGAGCAGGTTCTTGAAACAGCCTGGAGAGCATGGGGGAGAGAGGAAATACAGGCTCATGTCCCCATCTGGTATCTGTTCAGCAAGAGGTGGGGAAGAGACCATTTCTCTTTGCTTGTACCCGGTTCTAATTTTGCCATGGTGTATTTCTTCAAGTGGTGTTTGGTGCTGCGCTTTAGCTAGTCCTTGCTTTGTCTCTGCGGGAGTCCCAGCTTCTGGCTGCCATGAATCCCTGTAGGTGCTCACAGTGAAGATGCTTCTTTAAGCCACAGCAGTCTGACATCCTCCAGCATCTTGCTGCACTGAGAATAGTATTTGTTTTGGGCAATAAAATCATGAGGGAAGTTGACCCCACTGAATATCAATGAAGTGTTGTTATCGTTTTGCAGTTTTACCTATCTTTTGGATATTTTTGGTATCTCTTTATTGTTCTGTCATCATATGGTGACTTTTTAATTTATATTTTACTCATAATTTATTGTAGTATTCAGAGTTGATACGTTGGGAAAACAAAGGATTTTTGATAATACATAACAAATAGTGAGGAAAGGAAAAAGTCTTCTATATCAGTTTTTTACAGCATACAGTAAGATGCTAAAGTGATAGGGATCATAGAAAGGAATTAGTGTGATGCTGCATGACATACTATAATAGAAGACTTGAAAAAAAGTTATAAAAAAATTAGTGAAAATTTATTAGATGTGTAACCTAATTACTTAAGAAATAGAGCTTTTAACAGGTCAATTTATTTGCAAGTAATCTGTTTAGGATCTGATTCTGTTTTATTTTAAATTGATGGTGGTTCTGCTATTGATTTATATTGGTTGGGGAATCACAGCTTTAATTCATTCTAACTATGGTTTTCATCTTGAATTCCTTATTTCAGCTGATCTTTTTGCTAGATTAACATATATAATGCACGTAAGGGCACACACAGAGCCAGCCTTACTTCCTGGGTGCTAAAGGTGAGGTTAGTGACCAAAGTAGTTACCCCCACAGCCTATGATAGTTTTTGTGGTGAAAACATTTAAGCATTACACAGGCAAGTGAAATTATTTGGCAGACATTTCAGAAGAGTAAGTATGAGGTGGTGTCAAAATTTTCTGATAGCAAGTCCTCTGCCTGCTACTTTCAGCCATGATAGAGCTTCTGTCAGGGGAAGAAAGCCACTAGAAGTGTTATCTATGGTATGTTCAGGAGGCAGAGAACAAGACAACTATTTCTCACTGAAATAATACTCCCTCCCCCCCACATCACCCTGTGAAAAAGTTTTTATTATTACACAGCAAATGGACGAGTATCCAGATAGATATTAAAACAGAATTATCTAAATTTCTAAAATGTTTGCACTGACATTGCCACTGAATCTCCATTCTACATGTCATGAAAGACCAAAAATTTCCAAAGTCAGAACTTGTGTTTCCCTCCTACATTTACCTAGTAGCTATTTACTAAGATGAAACCTTCAAACTGCAGTGTTAAATGCCAGCAGCTCACGTAAGCACCACTTAGTGGTTCAGCTCTTAAAGGTGTTTTTCTGTACGGAAATGTGTGATGTTTCAACAAATTCTCTCTGGAATTCATAATGCAATTCCACCTAATTAGTTACTTTTATCATTTGCTTGCCACAAGGGAAACTGCTGCTCCTAAATTCAGCCCTTTTGTCAGTGACAACGGTTTGTTTTCCTCTCTGGTATGCTCTTTGTGCAGGATGAGATAAACAAAGCTACCTTAGCTAAAGAAGTTGGTAGGATTATTCAAGGTATTAATAGAGAGAGGGTGAGGTGAGGACACTGCTGCAGTGAAACAACTTTTCCCTAGTTTACATTCCCCACTATATATTTTGATCTATTGATAGAACAATGTCTCTGGTCTTGTCCTTCCTTTCCTTGCCTTTATTCAGCTTTCTCTGAGGTTGCTACAGCAAAGGCAGTCAGTCATCTAAGATGAGTTCTGCAAGTCCTTTTCCCAAGGAACAAGATCTTCCATGAATTTCAGAAGTGAGGCTTAGGGGATAGTTGATCCCATGGCGAGACCACATGGCCTTCTGGGCAGTTTGCTGACATGCCTGGTTGTCTGTCTTTGGGAGTGGCTTCTTGCTTGGCTTGGTGGAATATCTAAAGTAAGAACAGATTGGTAAAGGAGATTAATAATATTTGCATCTGAAAGACTGAGAAGACAGTGTTTCGTCCTGCTCATGTATGTATAGTTTGTGCCAGCCACAAGAAGTCTTGCTGAAGGGTGCATTGTGAATTCAAGTATATTTAAGTGAGACCTGTCTGGGTTTAACACTTGAGTATGTAATTTTTTCTCCCATGTTTGGCTTCCTCAGCAAGATTTACAATGTTTGATATCAGTAAGTGTACAATATGATAAAGAGAAAAGCTCTCAGATCATAGTTGGTGTATTATTTTAGCACAAGATGCATTAGTAAGAGGAGCTGGGATTAAACATGAAATTAGCATTCAACAAAGAACACAAATACTGTTGTTGCCTTCTTAAAATTCCACTGGAGGGGGAAGGGGAATAAATTGTACTAGTGATTTGTTTAATTTACTTTTTATGAGAATGAATAGGAGGAAACTGCAGTCTTCCTGGCATGTAAACTAATACATACTTGTTTACAAGGGAGGGTGGCTGACATGCATCTCTTTCCTTCACCAGACAGAACACTCCGGTACTAGTACAGTGAAGCAGTAAGAATAGGATAAAACATGTGTGTGCATGTCCTTGAAATCAACAGTATTGGAGACTTGGTTCAAGGGCGCAGGTAGATGCTATGCTAATAAGACAACTGTGTGTACCGTTTTGGAGGGTGGAGCTGAGATTAAATGGATAGAAAGGAGGAGTGATTGGAAGTGAACAAACCATGACTAGTAGCACAGCTATCTGAATTGTGACTCCTGCTTTTCCTTTTCTGTAAAGCAGCTATTTAAATTAGCATTTCTATTTAGGAAGGAACTATGTAAAGATGTCAGACTGGGTTTCTCTACTGATCTTAATGTTCTTTCACTACTGCAAAGTAAAGGTCTATCCTGTTTAGAAGCTGGGGAGCTATTCTGGAGAAGTTTCACTGTAGGTTTGTCTCATTTTCACATGCTGCTTTAAGTGTTCTCTGTCGATTGCTAGCAGAGGCAGGATACTGTGATAGTTAAGATACTTCAGATCTTAGCTGTGAAAATACTTTCTGTTTGTTTATACCAGATTGTTACGCCTGTGCTTGAACCAACACAGATTCAAGGCGGAAGTTCCAAAGTCTGCAAATGAAACTTTCTGTTCTTTAAGTAGAACAAATATAACTTTGAAAGTGTATGAGAAGCAGTAAGAGGGTTATGTAATGCTATTTATTTTTGCCACAGGGTTTATCTGAAATAAATCTTAAAGTTAACCTCTGAGCTTTAGTTTCTTAAATGTAATATCATAATTTGTTTTGAACACATAAGAAAGGAAGTATAATCGTTGCTGTTAAGGTATGTTCACTTGAATAATCTTAAGAATTTATTGCAACGATTTTTTATTCCTGTATGATTCATGTTTCTGTCCTCCATACATTGTGTCGTATGACTGTGTGCTAACATACATCTTTTTTTTTCTTTAGTGTTTTTATATTGCTTTCCTGCAATTTCTCTTCTTGGTCTTTTCCCTCAAATCAACACCTTTTGTATATATCTTTTGGAGCAAATAGACATGTTGCTTTTTGGTGGTTCTGGTAAGTATCCAATTGCAGCCTGAGCTATCCCTTTCTGGGTTTATAAACTTAGACTGGAGTATATTATTGCATGTTTAAAAGTATAGTGCATGTTAGAGCTCAAACAGCTAATGGTATTCATATAACAGTGGTGTGAATACTAATAAGAGCCCCTTGATTTGATTGCTTTCTTTCTTTTGAAAAATTGCATACAAGTTGTGCTATTGGCTGCAGAATGTGTTTGACATTGAAGAACTCTTTCTCGGCATGTCTGATGTGAATCTTTACTATATTGACAAAAAAAAATAAAAACTTCTTTTTTTTCTTGTTAAAACTCCATTTAAAAAATAAAATAATAAAAAAATGCATTGTTCCATAGTGAGGCATGTTCACAAGATATTGCATGTGAGATTTTTTTATCTAGTGTTATTTCAGTCAGAGATTAAACAAGGCCCATGAGAGATGATGCATAGGGTTTTTTTAGTTGATAGTAGTGGGTTTCGGTTTTCATTATAACTTAAGTAACAGAGAAGATTGGGGTGCTGTCATCTTGGCTTGGATCAGAAAGAGATTTCCTCCTTGTTCTTACTTACCACATGTTTTGCACCATGGAATGGTTTTAGAGTATGCAAACCAGATTCCACTTGGGTGAAGTTCAGAAGAAAGGTGGACTGTAAGGGTGCATCTACTGCACTCCAAACACTGATGAGCATACAGACTGTGGGGCCTGACTAGAGACATTCTGCAGTAAGGCAGCTCAAGCATGTTTATCATGGATATGACATTCTCAGCATTTTTAATCCTACAGACCTTTGCTTACTGCATCATTCTGCTTGCTACTGTAGACGTAGCCTTTGGCAAGTGGTTAAAACTAGTACAGATGATGTGGTGGGTGTTCTTTGCTTCTTGTCTCAAATACCATAGCTTACTTGGAGGAAGTACCATGTTGGATAAAGTCCTCATCTTGTCAGTAATGATGATTCCAGTGTATATTGAACCCTGATTAGAGAATGGTTTTACAGCCCTTATGTCTCTATTGTTGAGACTGCTGAACTCCTAATTCTGTCTGACAGCTTTTCCTGCCATGCTTTTGGAAGCTCTCAACAGAACTTAGAGCAAGAGATCAGCTGGCATCCTTCTCTCTCCCTTTCAGTTTGTTTATGTAGCTTCATATGGTGCAAATCATGGTTCACCAAGCAAGTTAGGATGCTTTTAGATGATATCAGAGCCTGTGTCTCAGGAGAGCAAAGGGAAGGAGGAAAACTCCACATGGAATTTGACTACAAAATTGCCAGTTTGTAAATTATTTCATTCCTTCTTGGTAGCAACATAAAGACATATGCTGATATTGTCACAAAACAATGTTCAGTACAAAAAGCAATAGTGTGGGACCACAGTTCAATGGAAAACATGTGGGGTACAGTGGCACCTGGCTTTCAGTCTTTGCTGTAAACTCTTCAGTGAGCTTATTTAGGGTATTTAAGGTATTCTCTCAACAACCAGCTTTGTGATATCTGATCATAATCTGTATATCTCTTGTAATGCAAGAGCTGTTTCATTTCTTTATTTTGATTGCACTTTCTTATTTAGGAAGAAATTAACTAACACGTAATGTCTGTATTTCAGCTGCTGCTGGGTTTGTGTCTGCACTATACAGCATTTCCCGAAGCTTTGTGGTTCTGATTGTTCTATATGCTTTCTGCTTCAGTGCAGTAAAGGTAAGCAAGAAAAACAACACTGTAAAAATTCAAAGCTTCAAGCTTAAAATTCATAAAATCCAGGGAGACCAGCATTGTTTGGTGCTACATTGTCACTGTTTATCAAAATAGGCTTTACAAGCCATGCTTCAAGTTCAGCCTGTTGACTACACTGAAATAGATTGCAACTGTAGTAGCAATACTGGCGTGAATGTATCTAGTACCTGTGATGGTGTGCCACTTACATAAATGAACCTGAAATGATCCATTCAATTTCCCCTACAAAGAGTAATGGCAGCCTTGGCTTGAAATGCTGCAACTCCAATTGACCAGTATAAGCCAGGCTGGATTTGGTCATTTTTGTGAGACCCCACTTGGAGTACTGTGTGCAGTTCTGGTATCCTCAACATAAGGACATGGAACTGTTGGAACAAGTACAGAGGAGGGCCACGAGGATGATCAGGGGACTGGAGCACCTCCCATATGAAGACAGGATGAGAGAATTGGGGCTGTTCAGCCTGGAGAAGTCTGCATGGAGAACCCATGGCAACCTTCCAATATCTGAAGGAGGCCTATAGGGATGCTGGGGAGGGACTCTTCATTAGGGACTGTAGCAATAGGAGAAGGGATAATGGATTTAAACTTAAACAGGGGAAGTTCAGGTTAGGTATAAGGAGGAAGTTCTTTATGGTGGGGATGGTGAGGCACTGGAATGGTTTACCCTGGGAAGTTGTGAATGCTCCATCGCTGGCTGTGTTCAAGGCCAGGATGGACAGAGCTTTGTGTGACATGGTTTAGTGTCCTTTCCAGCCCTAACCATTCTATGATTTGTTGTTGCTTTATAACAGTGTGCCTCAGAAATTGAATGTCCAGCTTAGGGAGACCAGTAATGTGCCTACATCCACAGGGGAATGCAATTTAGAAACTTAATGCAAGCCAGATGACTGCCACTCTTTTCCCTAATATTTCACCAGTATCCACAATTGTTGGATTAGGGATGTTGGAGACTATGTCCATGCTTATTTGGTATCTGTGGACTTGTTATCTATGAATTTGCTGAGTACTTTCCTGAATGTGCTGGTCTTGTCTGTCTCCACAATTATGTGCCAACAAATTCCAGATGTTCTGTGTGCTCTGTGTGAAGCAGTGCTGTCCTTCATTGATTTTAAACTGATCTGCTAATTTTGCTAAGCCTTCCCTATGCCTAATATTACGGCATTTGTAGAAGAGCTGTTCTACATTCACCATATCTACTGCCTTCACAGTTTTGTAGGCATCAGTCATATCCCCTCCCCTCCAGCTGTTTTCTCTTCAGTCTGAAGAGTCCCAGCCTTTCTAGTGTCTCCTTATAAAACAGCTGCTGCTCCCACAGGAGTAGCTAAGTTAGTTGCCTCACTCTGTGCTGCCTTTTACCTCATTGTAGCCTTCAGATGTAGAGGCTAAGTTGTGTATGGTGCTCAGGATGGAGGTGTGCTTTGGGTCTATATGTTGGCAAAATTAATGGCAATAAAATTGTGTCTGCCTTCAAGTCTGCTGTAAAATTCCCAGTGACCACAGACCAGAATTTCATCTTAGACTAGGGGTAGAATTTATCCTTTAAGGAACTGTTTTTTCACAGTGTTTCATTATAGGCTAAATGCTATCAGTGCTCATGCGGGGCTGCATCAGGATGTGCAGTCATTTACAAGCTGCTCTTGACATCTCGTGGGCACACATGAGAGGTTGCTTTGTGGTGCTACACATGCACAACCCACACAGAGATCCCAATATGAAGTTCTACAACAGCCAAAGATGTATCATGTTAACACCCAGGCTGGAAATTTACATAGATGAGAGGGGTGATCAGATGTTTCTTTCAGGGAGTTCTTTAAGGAATATAATTGAATTATTTTCCACTTAAAATTTTGAATAGGAAGTTTAAATCAAAAAAATGATTGATTATAATGCCTTAATGGTCTCTCACAGATGATCAGAGCTGGCTGTGCATGTGTTCTTAACCAGCAGTAAGCTAAAACGTGTAAAGTCACCATTTAATCTTGCCCTTGGGTGGCTTGAGTCCATACACAAGAAATTATGGCAACTCAGTGAGCAGTGCTCAATTAAGACATTTTAAATGTCTTTGAACATGTCATGTACTCTCAGGGAATCTCCTGTTGTCAAGTTGACCCAGTAGGTCAGTTATACTGGTTTCACTTGACCCAGGTGACTGCTTCTTATGCAGTTTCCTAAGGTAGCTAGTATTCCTGCTATGTATTTTTGGTTTTATTAATGATTTGGAAAGTGGCAGCTGAGATGGAGAAGGTGACTCCCTGTGAGCATAAGCAGAATGAAAAAAATCTATGATGGGGGAAGAAGCAATGAAAAAAAATGGAAGGAGCTTTATGGAGGAAGGAATTGAATTAAAACTGAGTTCAACAGGCAAATAGCTGAACCATTCCCCACGCCACCCCCCTCCGCTAAGGTTAGCAGAGGGTGATTAGCTGAGGGTAGAGAAGATGTGTGATGGATACTTTAAGAAATAGTTTTGTAAAAGTGTTGAAAAAAAAGCCCCTTAAAATGTTGTTCACTGTTCTTTCTCAGCATAATACTTAAAATTACAGCATACAGGTGGCTTTGTAGATAAGCAATCTTCTTGTGGATTAGATTTCAAACTGCTTAGAAATATGCTTTTAATGCTACTCTGAAGTTGCAGAGTGTTGTGAAAGATTTACAAGATATCTGTTGTAAATTACCAATATTAAGTGCAGACTTTCTGTTCACACAGAAATTACAGTTAATTTGGATTTTTATGGCACTGTTCTTGTGAAGGCGCTTCTGAGGAGGTTAATTTAACGCACGTAAAGATGATTCCACTTGCTTAAGCTCATAAACTCAGTCTATTAGGGTGCTTGAAACATCATACATTTTTTTCTTCTCAAAGTTATGAAATGAGTGCTTCTGTTATCCCTCTGTGTTTTTCAGTCAGGTCCAGAGATATTTTTCTTCATTTTGGACTGTTGTCTGTAACATTGCAAGAAAACAATTCCTTGGTTGGTGGAGGAGTAGGAATTCGCTTCAGTGTAACAGAAAAATCTGATCCTGAATAGGGACCACTGTGAAAGGTGATCTAATGCCTCTGTAAGAAACTAGAACTGTTTTGATATGTAGCAACATCTGATGAATGAAATGAAGGTTTGGACTTTTGGTGCACTAGAAATTGCAGAGTTAAACTCAAAACGGACCAAATGCTATAGCCTGTTTCACTGGGATGTTTGCACAACAGTGATAATTACGTGGTTTTCTTTAAGATAGAGATGGCATCTTTTCCACACTTGCGCTTTGTAGCTGTTCTTTTATTTTTATTTTTCTCTCTTCACTTTTAGTCAGTTTGTCAAAGCCAACAGAGCAAACTTTTCAATATTTATGGAGGTCAAAAAAATCATCACAATCAAAATGACTCAGGAGTGGGAAAGCTTCTCTGGCACAGGATTTTTGAGTTGCGAAGCTTATTTCTTGACTGAAATGCAGCATCCTCAAATATAAACTCTGCTTATTGGCAGAATCTTATAGCTCAGCAGGTGTAACTGGCAGAGTTCTATTTCCTGAAATAAATTGTGGAGTAGAATGATTCTTGAAGTGTTTGTTCTTTTTGCTGGTGAACGATTGCTCACATCAAATGCTTAGGCTGAAGTCCCATTCCAGCGGAATCGGGCTTGAGTCTTTCCTTCTTTAAGTGGCTCTTGTGTTCTAATTGTTATCTTGCATGGTGAAATAGCCCAGCCTCATTTTTCTGTGTATGTTAATTATTTCAAAAGGGAAGGTACTATTCCTGAAGAAGCTCATTAAACGAATAATTATTTTTTTATTAAAATAAATGTGCCCTGTTAATTTCATAATAGATCTGTGTTCTTAAGTGAGTTTTTCGTGTTCATTTTTAGAACAGAAACTACACAAGGTATATACAATAGTTTGATTTAGTTGCAGTCAGATTTCAAAATGCTTTTAGAATAGCAAATTCACATCAATTCTTTTTCTCTACATCTCCTATTTTAGAAAAATTAGAAAATCACAATTGAGCAATTATTTTGGGGTATGTTCACGAAAGAGTGCAAGTACTAGAGTTAACTTTCAGCATGTGAATATAAACTCTGAAAATTGAGACAAATAGGCATGTGCTGAAATCCCATGTCTTGTCCAGACTGATTTTTCTGGTGAATTATGTTGAACAAAACCAACTGAGAGTCTCTGTGAAAAAGCAGCTGCAGTGTAGACATAACATTAGTTTAACTTAATAATTGTCATTGATTTTTCTTCAGATAAGCTGCCTGAGGAAAATTGTTCTACCGTATTCTCGATTGAAAGTTCATCCTATGATCTGCAGACAAAATTTGCTGTGCCAAATTAATTCATCTGGTAGCACTCTCTTTCTGAATGACCTTGCAGCATCTTTGCCATCACCTGACCAGAACTGTTTCTGTCTTAAATAAAATACACATATCGCCTAAAAGAGGATGGACAGATCTCCAGTCTCGTGCTAACAGTGAACGTACAAGTTGGATCATGTGGCAGGCTGCTCACATGTCCCGTCACAGGGCTTTATCAGAAGCATCCGGTGTGTTTTGGGGAGTGGCTGCATACTGCTCAACTGTGGGCACAGGGTGTTACATGACCCAACATGTACTTTCCACACAACTAAAATAAGGGACAGCCTGTTACAGCACCAGGTGCAAACTCATTGCGTGATGAAGAGACCTGTGCTTGAGTTCTGTGTCTTAGACACTTGTTTGGAGATGGCTGAGAAGCAAAGGGGTCCCACCTGCTGTGGTCAAGGGGCCAGTTCCCCTCCTCAGAGTGCTCCTCAGCAGCTGTACCCTTGCTTGATGCTTGTGTGGAGGAGCCATGTGTCTGTGCCTTGTCAGGATCTCCTCTAGTGCTACTGCTGCTGCCCTGATCAGTTTTCTTTTTGTTTTATTGTGTCAAACTAAGAAAAGAAACCCAAGAACTCTTCACAGTAGGCAGTACAGAGCATTGCATCTAAAATCATAGCTTCAGAAAGGCCCAAATACAAATACTTGGAATTCCAAGTCTCCATCCATGTGTGTGAGGTCTTGAGGACTTATGGATGGACAGGATACTGTTCAGCACAGTTGTCAGTCAAGGAAGCATATTGTGAGAGAAACAGATTTTCAAGTCACTGTCTGGTAGCTGGTGAACAGAAGCTGTTCCCTCTGGTGAAGTCATCTCTATATATTTTTGTTTACAGCGGTGTTATCCCAGTGATGCAAAGGTGGTTTGCCTACAGCTTTCAGGAGCTGTAAATCATCTCTTCATACTTCTTATCCTATGACACATCCCTGCCATGAGTGATGTCACACCAGCTGCTTAAATAGCCTTACAATACAGGAACTTGATTTCAGACAAGAGAGAAATGTTTTCTGAAGTGCAAAGTCTTGAGTTTCTCTTGCTGTCTTTGAGATTATTCTTTGTCTCCCAGGCCTCTGTTGAAGGTTATCATCACTCCTTATTCCAGTTCTTTCACATCCTCTATGAACTTTAATTTACTTTTGCGTAATAAGATGTTCTAAATCTTAAACATAATTTTATCACCTCTGGATCATTCTTTGGACTCGTACATCTATTGGCAGCAATTTTTCACCTTGCTTTTGAAGCTATTGGGTAACTGAGTTCTGTTTAAAATTATGAGCTCACTTCAGCCTGGCTTTGTTTCTGATCTCAGCTTCGATCCTGTAATCTTGAGCAGAAATTGGCAGCTCTAATAGCCACCTTAGCTTTGATATATGAAAGGGTCATATCTATTTCCTCATGGAGGTTTTTTTATTTTCTGCCATTCCGTCTATCAGATTGGAGACGCAGGAGCTTCTGTGCGATCTTTTTCACTCGCATGGAATTGCCCGATGTGCTGATTTTTGTCCCCTGCTCCATCTGTTTCATGGTCTGTGCCCCAATATTAAACAGATTTTTCTTAAAAAGACACGTATGTCCCCCTACTTTTTCCTCAAATAGTCTGGAATTTACCCATCTTGGTATCAGTCTGTAGCATTCCAGCGCATCAGTGTAAAAGAGGAGCACACCTCCAAAGGTTTCTGGAATCAGTCAGTGCTCCTCATCTGCTTTCTGTTCCTGTCAGCTGGTTTGGATTCGAAACATATCCAGAACCAGTTAATTGCCATCCAGCTTTATTTATTTATTTATTTATTACCTGCTGAAGGAACTTGTGGTTTGTCTTAATCAGCCTGGAAAAACTTCATATTTTGCTCTTGGGTCAGAAATTAAAGTGATGTGAATGCATTCACATGCAGCACAGCTGCCCCCTCCAGCTCTGCATAAAAAATCAGTTACATTGTTTCCATTAAAGTTTTTTTCTGGTAATTGATTTATTGTTTCAATGGACAGTTACTAAAAATCCTGTGTGTATTTTAAACCATTCTCAGCACACATTGATGTAGTTTGGTTTGTTGCTTAATGAGTTTTGAACACATTAATCAGAATAACAATGCTTCTTGATTCCCGTTTTCAATGACTCAGGCTTCATCTGTGTACTAATAATTTTGAAATATTTTGTCTTATGGTTTTATAATGGGAAGGAATTGCAAGCATACATCTCCCTCAATCTGCTAACACTGCCTAAATGAATTTCTGAACAGCAGTGAATGGGCCCATGTGTACAGCCAGAATTCCCAGATGTGTGAGTAACTAAAAATAAAAGTACAGGACTATTAGATAGCTTTGCTTCTACCACATAGCATGCTTCCATCCCTGTTGGAGGCTTTGAAGACAAAGCTTGTAAATTTTATGTACTTTCCAATTTAGGGACCCCTGAGGTTCAAGCAAGAGCTTGGAGAGAGTTGTCAGCTATGACACATTTCAGTGAGCTATGTTTACAGCCATAGACTTGTACTTTAGACATAACTCAATAGTTAAGCTGTTAGTTTTCTGCATATAGTAAGAACTTCTTGTCCTGATATAACAACAAAAGTAAATTATGGTTTCAGAATCTGATACAGCCCAGGATTACTCATATAGAAGTATGTCACTGTATAAGAACTGTATAGGAATGTAGAAATCTGTGCTTCTTGTTTAGGATAAGCTCACCATTATATGACATATGAATATCCATGCCCCTGCCTGAAGTTGTTGCTCATTTTACTTTCTAGCTGAGGAACCCTAGTCCCAGACCAGGACCTTGTTGTGTAAGGTGATGTGTGCACACATGCATACCCCTCCCTGCATCAGTCCCATCCTTATGGGTTTTAAATTTCAACAATCAAAATGCAGTCACAGATAGCAGTTGGGAATGCAGAGACACAGAATATTGATCAGAATGAACAGCGATATCTGTAGTCTATTAGTTTATTACTTGTCAAGTCTATGGAGCACTTCTGGGAAAGTAATGTTTTGTTTTCCATGGGTGATGGAAATGTAAGGCTGGTGGGCATCTCTCCCCAGAATTTGTTTCTAACCAGTGTAACACGAGGCTCATGAATATTTCCCATTTCCTGATTGCTAGTTTTTACTGAAAAGTAGTATCCATGGTAATGTAATTAAGTTTACGGTTAACCTTGTAGAGAATGAGTTGTTGTTAGCGTTTTCTCATACCTTCGGGGGTGGGGAGGATTCCCATTTACAATCTCAGTCACAGCATATATGTTCAGTATTTCTGTCAATTTACTATCACATGTGTTGAGCTGGTTACCTTCAACAGCTGTCCTGTGTATTGTTTGATATGAGTAGTAACAGAGGCCCATGATGAAGCTGGGGTGTGGAGGTAAAGAAAAAGACCAAAGAAAGATGAGTTGGATTGCAGGAGTATAGAACTACATGGCTTTTAAAGGTCCTTTCCAACCAAAACCATTCTATGATTCTATGAAGAGCGATAAAATCATGAGAGAGTGGAAAATCAAGAGAGGGTATGTGCTTTGTGAAGAACAACTGGAGTTTGTCTTCATATTTAAAAAGCCAGCCACTATGCAAACACCTTCACCTTCAATGATGCTGATACTGCAGCAATCTGTTAAGTCTTTGTTGAATTGAGAGGAATAGTCTGTGGGGAGGGGGGGAAAAGATAGTATCAAGGATTTCTACTTACCACAAGTGGGTCTCTTTTCAGAACACTTTTTTTCTCTGAAGTAGGACATATGATTTATTTGAGCATATCTTTGAAAGAGTACCACATACCTTTTTTGCCCTTTTGTGAGAAGAAGAAAAGAGGATAAATAATGTAAGACAGAAAAGTACTGTCACCACTTTTTCAAAATACATTTGCCTTCCAACCTCTACCAGTTGCAAAAGGCTCGGAAGTTCAAAGACACCTTTATCTTCCTTTTTAGTGGATTGTTTTGGGATTAGGAGATTTGGTGGTTGTAATGGAACGCCGCCCCCAGACCACTGTGTCTGTTGTAACTCATCACTTTCATCCTTAATCCTGTAAGTCCATTTCACTCATTTTAAAAATGACTACGTGAGTGTCTGCATTGAAGTCAAAACTGATATGAAAGTACTACGTGTCACCTCAACCAAATGAGGTAAAGTAGGAACTCAAGCTACCTGTCTAGTATGACAGATAATACCAGCTCCCCAAACTAAGACCTGTCATTCCTGTTTTCCTACTGAGAAGAATCATTGTCCAATTATGAGCTATATTGTGTTTTCTTCATCTTTTTAATTTAAAGCTCTATCAGGCAGTGGGGGAGGCAAATGACAAAATGGAGCAGGGTATATCACCCTGATGTCAGGTATGACACCTTTGTTCATTCTCATCTTTTGTACAACACTGTGTAGCATTATTCTGGAAAACCCTGCTCTCTAGTCACATAGCAAGTATTGATGCCTATCCTGCCTGGCTCCCTGACAGCTGAGCTCTGAGGGGACAACGACACTGGAATTGAAGAATAGGCCAGCTAAATGTAGAAGCAGCGATTATATACAGAAAATATGCAAGAGTTCCTGAGACATTAATATGGGCAACCAGCCATGTGCAGTTTTACAGTCAAAAAAGGGAAAAATGATTTCTCAAACTGGCTACAGGTACATTTCAGTACCAGGTGTATTGCTAGGCTCTTTACAGTATTTTGCTTTGGGAAAAGTTTCAGGGCAAAGGGGCAGTCATGCACTGGAAGCTGTTGGGTGGATCTGTATGCAGACCTGTTGCCCTAGAAATACAGTGGGTATTTGGACTTACGGTGATTCAGCCACTTTCAGAACATTTTGGCTTCAGTTAGTTTTCTTCAGTGGTTTGAAGATTATGAATTTCTGAGCTGGGACTGAGCATGGGGAAATCTAACTCAAAAATGTATTTGGCCCCAAAACTGGGAAGAATGACCTGAAGAGTGAAATCAGATAGCAAAGTTTAACTTGTCAGACAAATGGTGATGGATTTTTCCTAATAATCTTTTATTTGTAATGATTGCTTTGAGTAGGGTTTTTTGATAGAACTAGAAACTTGTCTCTTTCATCTTTGTGATGCTCCTTAGTATGTTGAAGGGAAAGTGATTTTTAGAATTAAAGTTTCACTTTTGTGATACTGCTCTTAGGATAATGAGAATCTCAGGGTTAAATTCCAAGGAAACCTTATCTTGCAGTGCTTTGGGTGTTTATCCTTTAAAAGGAAATTAGTTTGTCTTAGGTGTTTATTGCACCTGAAAGAAATTGGATGTTTCTTACTTCATCTTCTTTCTCATATTATTTTTGGCTAATTTTAGCTGTTTCAGTCACCCACAAACAGTTTCTCATCTTGGTTGTGCCCAAAGAGTGCTGGCAAGTGTGTAAATTGTCTCTTCTTTCCATGTTCAGGGATATTACTTATGGTGGTGAGCCATCTCCGCTATTATAATTCAGGCAGGGCCTGAACATAACCTGCAAAGCAGGAGAAGGATTTCAGAGTGAGGTGCCAGAACTGTACCCCACTGCCTGATTTAGGTGACACTGGCATTTGTTGCATGTAATCTGACCACAGGTCAAGTAACTGCACATCAATTTAGAGTTTAGACAAATACAGTGCAGTTCATTTTGCTTGCATCTCATTTTAATGACAATTTGCCTCTAGTGTTTCATCAAAGAGAAGAGAAAACCTGCCTTTCATGTGGTTTCCTAACTAATTGCTGACTATACAGGAATTACATAATATGATCACAAAATATGCCTCTAATCTCAGCCTTTTTCATAATAATAGACTTCGATATGAAAAAGGACTTTCAGTCCTTGGTAGATGCTGTGCATTTAACACTGCATATATGGCTTACTTAATTTTGTTGTTGTTGTTTAGACCTGTATTCCTAACTTTAAAATGCTCTGCTTTTTGTCCTTCTCTTCAGGAACCCTGGGATGCACAACACATTCCAGCACTGTTCTCTGCTTTCTGTGGTCTGCTAGTTGCACTTTCTTATCACCTCAGCAGACAAAGCAGTGACCCATCTGTACTGATGTAAGTTGCCTGCAAATGTTATTTATTAATTACTCTGTATAGCACACAGCTAGAGTGATGCTTAGTTTCAGAAGCATGGGGATTATCTCCCCAAAGTACTGTGGTGAGATGGAAATTCCTTGCATGTCTGCTTGGTTGGTGTCAGTTCTTTAAATAAATGAAGTGCTGCAGTCAGATTGACAGTATGGTTGATGCTCTTCAAACAGCAGTATCCAAATTCTCTGAAGCAGATTTCATTCTCTAGGAAATTGTGTGCTTGCCACGTTGGAGGATAGAGGTTTAGCTGAGAGGGTGCTCAGGCTGCTTGGCATTGGAGAATGTGCATTGGATAGTGCTGTGGCAAGGAGAAAGAGCATTTGATGTGGTGGGAAGATAGCTCAACTCCGTCACTTGCTGAGAGTTCTTGTCAGTAGGCTATGCCTCTCTGAGGCAACGGTAGAGTGTATAAAAAGCTGACCCTGCAAACAAGAGAGATCCACGGGAGAAGTTCTAATGTTGTGATCTACAGTTTGAGGTGATGTGAGAGAGGCCTGTAGATCCATAGTCAAGGGCAGCAGGTATGAATTTTCCTTTGTGGGAACTGTGCTATATGGCTGTCATGAGGGTTATCTAGAAGGAGCTGGGCATCTACATATATGGCTCTGGGATTAAGCAAGAAAGTGGGTTTTGTGCAGCTGGCATCACCATGCCATCTGGGATTCTGCTTCACAGACAGCTCAGTCTTACTGTAGAACAGTGTAGAAGACCTGTGAGGAATCCCACAGGTTCTCTCCTTTGATTCATGAGATGTGTGTGTCTTGAGGTAAGGCTCTTTAGATGGCATCTAATTCGTTGAGTGTTACAGTAGGGAACTTGGATATGGAAGGGAGTAAGCTGTGTGCTCTATTCGGGACATTTGTGTAGCCTTGGAGTAAAACATACGCAGGTAAATTGCAAATGAGCAGGGAAGTGGTGAGCTCTTTCAATTTTGAAGTAGTTTAAATCTCTTCTTTACTCCTGCTCCCCAGGAAAGGCTCACCAGTTCATTAGCTTCTTTAATAAAGCAGAAACTTGTCTTTTCTTAAAACTTCGGTTTTAAGGAAGTAATCTTAAACTGTTAAATCCATTTTAACTTTTAAATCTGTTTACTGATTTCATAACATGCTTAATCAAATCTTAGGCAGCTAAAATGGTTGTTAAATATCTTAAAATTAAGAATATGTGTACAGCATCATCAAATACTTATTGTGCAATCATGATAAAAATGTATAATCTGTAAAAAAAAAAAAGGTTTAAGATTTCTTATTTTTTTTTTAAGCATCTCTGAACTTAACTGAAGGAAGTTAAGGAGATTGGAAGCAGTATTTAAGGGGTGGCCTGTGGCATAAACTTTAAGATGGAGAAGGAGGTAGCACGTAATTTGTGAATTGAGGATATACAGCAGTAGCCTCTTTGGCCTGTCTAATGTGGGTCTAAACTGCTTCCATATCAGTTTCAATTTGGTTGAAACATTAATAAAAGCCATGAATGCAGCAGTACTCTCTCTGCTTATTCCTCTGAATGACTGAGTTATATTGGTGGGATCAATGAGATTTCTTAATGTTTTGATGAGGAAGTTCTACCTTGTGCACAGGTAAATCTGATTTGTGCCAATCGCCAGCTATACAGAGACAAGATAGCTACTGAATACATGAGGAGGGAAGCCTGAGGCCGTTCCTCCTTCTCTGCCTCCCAGGTATATTCATATCTGTTAGAAATGTTTAGAAATATCTTAACTAAGGTTTTGTTTTTATTTTTTGAACAGGTCCCTTATTCAATGCAAATATGTCCCTCACTATCTACGTCAACGATTTGAAGATTCATCAGCAGATCCACTCCCAGAAAAGATGAGAGAATCAGTGGTAAGACCTTTTCTGTCATTACTTTCTGTTCAGACCTCTCTCCCATCCATTGACTCCACTTAGGAATCTTTTTAATATTTAGATTACAAAAAAACATAGAAAATGGAGGGATATATATATTCTGTTCCTTTAATTCCACAGATAGAAACAGAGAGACGTTCTAGATTTTCTTTCCAGTGAGGCTGTAAGGGAGAAGGGGAATGTTGCCACTTTCCTTTTGAAGGAAAACATTGATTCCTCAACACAGTTGGTAGGAAATACACTCTTAGAGCTTATGGAATGGGTCTCTTATCCTGGTACTCTGAGAGCTAATGCAAATTCTGTGCATATAGTTACAGCCTGGCAACCTGGTGCGTACAAGGTAGGCATTTTTAAAGGCTTTATAAACAAACTTTTAAATAGGTGAGCAGTCCTACCAAATTCGTTGTCTGCATTGGAAGGGGACAGGATTTGGTCCACAGGATTAATTGTACTTAAAACAGCCCTTATTCTTTCTTTTCTAGGGCTAGGAGTTGAGCTGGTTTTCAGGAATGCCTTTTCTGTGCCAGGAGTACTTTTGATTGTATGCCCTCCAAGCCAGGTGAAGCACAGACCAGACTTGGCACCTAGATGTGGAAGAAGCATGTGAAACTTGACCAGAGGGAGTTACATGCCTGGTGCCAAGCATTGCCGTCTTGTAATTTCTTCTTTGCTTGGCAGGCTGCTTATTTTCTACTGTCTGGCACATAGCTCTAATTTTGTGTCAGTTTATTTCCCACTTCAGCTTAAACATCCAAAGTGACCCATGTTTCTTTTTGTCTCTTCTTACGTAAAAATCCTCTCTGCTACCCAGGGAAGGTTGATCTTCATGTGGGAAGACTCTTGGGTTTCCAGAAGTACTAAGGGTGTTTGACATTTCTTAGAGTCATGAACTATCCTGCTTCCTGGCTGTTAGACAACCTTTCCCCCTGACCACATCCCTAATTCCTGCATGTAACATTTGCCATCTAGGCAGTTATTCCTAAACTCCTGAATGACTGCAGAAGCAGGAAACATTGAAAGAGGGCCTGGAAGACAGACTGTCCTTTTTTGACCCATAGACATGACCTGGGAGTACATAGTACCTGCTAGTACAGGCTGCTAGTGTGGTAGATGGCCTGGCCTCCAGATGTCCCTTCAAAGGGATCTCTTCTGTGCGTCTCTCCTGTACATCTTGAATCATTTTTTGGACATTTTATAAGGTGTTACATGGCTTACATTCGGCATATGACTTGATCCCAGGGTACCAATATTTTCTACTTTTCTTTGCTAAGCTGCTGCTTAGATTGTTATTTTCCACCATGTACCATATTATTTTAAAGTGCTTACTGTAATAAGGCCCACATAAGATAAAGTGGTGCATCTATTTCTTGTTGCTTGTATTTACAAGTTTCTTGCAAGCTAAACTGTTTGCAACAGGGTCACACTGCAATATGAATGTCCAGCTAGTAAAAGAGTAAAAAAATAAATTATGTTAAAGTTTTTGCTATATTCTGTGGTGTTTCTGGTGTGTAGGTTATTGCCATGCTTCATCATCAGTCCATTCTCATGCTTGTGCACTGTATGGAAGCTGCAGTGAAAGCTTCTGTCCCACTGTATTTGTATCCCACTTGTATCCTTTGCTGATGGTGCCCTTCTTGCAGAAGCACAGAGTCTGATCTCATCTGTTCTGTAGATGAAGCTTTGCCAGTGAACTGTAGTGGTTACTGTGGCTGTCCAGTACAGAGAGCATTTCACAGTGTAGAGGGAAACCTTGAGCAAGGCTTCACTATATTGAAACCAAAAAAAACCCAAAGACTGAACAAATTTTCATATAAGATCCTGGCTTTATTTTCAAAATGGAGTCATGCTGCAGACTCTCAACCTGGTTTTGTGTCAGGAATCTGGACAGGTGTTTAATATCTTACACTAACAGTTACCATGTGGTTCAACTGTACTTGGGCCCTTCAGCCACTGGGGCAGAAGATGCAGAAGCACAGGGAAGACTGTGGTGGGACTGACCAGATGAAAGACTTCAGTTCTGCTCACTGTGGCTGGTGAAAACATTCCTGCCATGTTTTGCCAGTGGTTTTGGGGGTTGTTTTTTTCTGCACTTAATTAAGTGGGATACCTGGTGCATCTTGCTTTCCAGGATGTACCTAGTTTGGGAGATTGGTGCTTTTCTGCTTTGCACATTTGCTCCATACTGGTGCTTTTAGACAGAGGGTACTTTCCTTCAGTGTTGCTGGAGCTTGCTAGTTCTTTGACAGCTTTTTTTGGCTTTTTTTTTTTTTTTTTACATCTCTGTCCAGGCTTCCCTTGATCTATATAAAAACTGTAAACAAATATGTTTGCTTACAATGTCAATCTGCAGTGTTAATTCTTTCACACTGGGTGATGTCCTGAAGAAAGAGAGGTCAATTCCTGATTAATATAGGCTTTTTGTCTAACCTTTGTGCTTCTGATATCTCTGTCTCAATTAAACGCTAACCAGTTTGCCAGGAGACTCCCACTGCTATCTCACAGCGCTGTACTAATAGAACAAGCAGGGGAGAATTGAGGTAGGAGAAAATGTGTGTGCCTCAAGTTTAAGGAGCACAATCAAGCCATGGTCTCTGCTGACTTTCTTCAGCAACAGCAGTCATGTTTCGGATGTAAGACTGTTAAAATCTCATTTTAGATAGCTTCCAGAACTTCTGCAAGGGAGTTTTCAAACAGTTCAGAAATGGGGGAAACACGATGTCACTATTTGAATGTTGTTCCTGGTGGTGATCCATTTCTTTTCCTCTTGGAGTACTCATCTACAAGGAGAGTATTCCTAACCGCTTGCCAGTGGCAAGAGATGGCAGGATGCAACAGCCAGCCTTACCCTGTTCTATATACAGATCCATGGTCTACATAACATGCCATTTAAATAAGAACCATTTTAATCAGAAATCCTAAAGCATACAGAACAAATCTTCAAGGAGCTGAATGCAAACAAGTTTAATGCTGAAAATTAATGTGCTGTATTATGTAGTGGCTTTGCATTGATGTTCAGAATAATAAATACAGCATCTCTCATGTTTAGTTACATGACCTTTACTATTTTCCTTTGCTTGAATATCTGTGTAAGAATTGCCACCTTTGGAAGCCTGAAGTGTAAAGCAGCTGTGATGGATAATTGACCATTCAATTTTGAGAATGGAGCTTCCTACCATTATAATTAATTTTTAGGCATCCACATGGCTGTTTACTAGATTAACCAGTGCCTGAGGGTGCTAATGTGTTACAGTCAAATTCAGCTTTCTTCTGGCCTTTGATACAAACATTTAGGTAGCTAGTAAAATGATTTGTACACAGCTCTAAAAGCATAATTGAAAATAATGGTTGGACTTGGTCATTTTAAAGGTATTTTCCAACCTAAACAATTCTGTGATTCTATGATAATAATTAAAAAGAAAAAAGTGCCACTATAGTGTATTCTGCTTGTGAGAGTAAAATGGAGAAAAAAAAGTGCACCTGCTTGCAACCCAAATTATAACAATGGTTATCTCTCACTGCAGAGATTTTAACTGTGATTGGAGCTTAACTTTTCCCCATTGGACCAACTGCAATGAAGGACCCAATCATCGCATTGTAGAGTATTCCACATTGAGTTTGTAAGTGTCTGCCCTTGGGAATGAAATCCAAAATCCTGCTTTGGACAGCTGGGTCTAAATGCAGGATGGAGAACAAGGTTGCATCCTGTGTTTTGCAGGAGCAGGAAGGGTGGAAACCACAGTTCCACCCACAGCAGCCTATAGGTGGATGCACAAGGTTTTTTCCTAGAAGGTAACTTTGAATCCCCCTCAGCCAGAGATAACTGTCTAGGATGAACTGTTTCCTGTGAGGCCCTTGCCACTGTGCCATGACATGAAACAGAGGCAAACATAGCTCAGATTTGTTTCAGGAGGTAAAAACCCTGAGTTCTGTGAGAAGTTTGAAAGTGTCTGCCACATCAAGAAGGAGCTCCTGTGAGGACCATTGTGCAAGTCAGCAGCTGAGCAATGCATTTATGTTCTGTAGCAGTTCTGTGCAAAGGCAAAAGGGCAAGCCTGAGCATATATGATACTTTAAACATTTTAGATGCTGCCGGAGATAAAATATCAAATTTGGGTTTAAATATTTGAATAATAATTATTGCTTGAAAGACAGGCCTTTTCCTGTATGGGATTGTTAATGTGTTAAAAGCAGTGAGGGCACCCTAAAAAGAACACTTGCTAAGTCAGAATGGGAAGGGTGGGAAATACCAGTCCTGTGCAATATCATCAATATAATCATAGAATCATAGAATAGTTAGGGTTGGAAAAGACCTCAAGATTATCTAGTTCCAACCCCCCTGCTCTGGGCAGGGACACCTCCCACTAAACCATGTCAGCCAAGGCTATCTCCAACCCGGCCTTGAACACCGCCAGCGATGGAGCATTCACAACTTTCCTGGGCAACCCATTCCAGTGCCTCACCACCATCACAGTAAAGAATTTCTTCCTCAGGTCCAATCTAAACTTCCCCTGTTTAAGTTTGAACCCGTTACCCCTTGTTCTCTTGGTACAGTCCCTCATGAAGAGTCCCTCCCCAGCATCCCTACAGGCCCCCTTCAGATACTGGAAGGCTGCTATGAGGTCTCCA